>JANHGB010010835.1:27344-55974 GCA_026283785.1 Coracopsis vasa
AAGTATGATGTAATGTATGTAATCTAATGAATATGTATGTTTAAGGACAATATAATCACAGCCTGGTTGATGCTTGGGAGAGACACGCTTGGAGGAGCGATCCCCCGTGTCTCCCGGCACCGCAGTAAAGAATACCTGCTTGTCAACTTAAAACTTTGTTGGCGAGTTCCTGGAGATTTCTCCGAATCACTTATAAGTTGGGCAATCAATAGCCACTAGGTCTTAGGGATGGAAAAGCAGTCCAGGTTACCTGATTTCTGGGGAGAAGGGCAGAAAGACGTGCCCGCTGAAAGGGCCCGCCGGGCCTCTCCTTCGCCTCCCGCCTTTGTGCCGCCATCAGCGTCTCTGGCCGCCTCAGCCCGGTATCCCGGTGGGACTAAGCTCGGCTCTTCCCCCTCACATCCGCTCCTCCGCCCTGGGGCTAGGGGAAGTGTAGAAGCCTCGCACGGACCTCTGGGCCTTCCCACTGCGGGTGGCGGCGTCCCGCTGCCCGGGTGACGAAGGGGCGGTGAAGTCCGGGCCGTCGGGGCCTTGCTCTCGCTGCTGGTGGAGAACGGAGCTGCCGAGGGGCTGTGGAAGTGACGGACGCGGTTCCCGCCTTCCGTTCTCGGCTGAACACATGCAAAGTAATTCCGAAATCTTACTTTAATTCCTGAGCTTTTGTAGCAGAGCTTAATTTATTCCCCCTCCCTGCTCGCTTAGTTTTACTTAGGGGTTTAAATGCTACTGGTGGTACAGGAGAGTTATACAGGAATACGTTAGCAAACAGTGAGTGATGGACCGTAAGTGTTGCAGTAAGAGGTGACTGACTCACTTGGGCCTGGCCTCAAAAACAGTGATTGTAGTCGTAGTGCTGTAAATATAATATTGATTTTGGCTATCAGTGGGACACGGGATATATTTTTTCGATTCCAAGTCTGTACCTAGTTTGCAAACAGAGTTCTGTTTGGTTTTTTGTTTGTTTAGTTGCAGAGAGGGATGATATGGGAGGATTGAAACTGGATTCTTGACCAAATTAATGTTTTTGCTGCAAGTTTGTTAGTTGTGTAGACCAGTGTTTTTCAAACATCTTTGGTCTGGGTCTCTGCCTTCCTGTAATGTTTTGGGCTGCCCTTTTGTCTGTATGTGTATTCGTATGTTCTGACTGCCCAACAGCTTTAATTGCCAGCCCTAGAGGTAACACGAGTGCGAAAAATAATAGTGCCACCTTTACTTTCAGATACTGCAAGCTACAGCGTAACTGCCCTTGACTCCATCAATGGTTCCTAAATTCTGGACTCACGAATTAAAACATTAGCATAGCTACTGCATGCGTCTGGATATACCTGATCTATTGAGAGCCACTGAAATGCAGGCAGAATAATTCCTTTGTTATTACTAGTCGTGGTGCTGCTCTTGATGATCCACCTGAAATGTCTTTTTGTTTTGAGGAGCAGGCCTTTTCAGACGGGCCTGTTTTGCATATGTGAAAGAGAGGAAGGAAACAAAGGCTCAGATATTCACAAAGCCTTTTAATGTTTAGTGGCTAAGATTCGGTGGTGTTCTGAGACAACAGTGCTTCTGAGATATATATATATGTATATAAGACTATTTTGTCCCTTACTTTGAAAGTGTGCAGAGATAACATTTTATCCTGTGTGCTATTAGCCCAAATGTGTATCTGCTTATCCTTGTTGTGATACTGCCTTGTTTTGCATTTCCCTTTTGTGTCTTGGAAACATGGGGCATTAAAGGACAGGACAAAGAGGGTTAGCAGTCCCCAACTTTAAAAGTGCTCAATAGACCAGCTAGTTTTTCTTACCATTTAATATAATTAATTCCTTCTGCTCATATCAATATTCACTGGCAAAATTGTAGATCTGTGTAATTATCATAAATACTGCTTTTTTTTTCATTGTGCATAAACTCCCTAAGTACTGGAAGGCTGACTTTTTCCCAAGCTTTTTAATACATGCTGTTAATATTTGTTCCAGATCGTTGATATTATTGTTGGAAAAGATGAGAAAGGCAGAAAGATTCCAGAATATCTGATCCATTTTAACGGCTGGAATAGAAGGTAAGGACCTGTATGTGTGGTTTCAGTTCTTCTATTTCTTCTATATTATTCTGCAAAAAAAGGCATTGCACAGAATATCAAATGTTGCAGGATTATTTTTCCTTTAATGAATCCCTTTAATATACTTGCTTATGTTGACGTGTTGGTCTGTATCCGTAAATTTCAGTGGATCAGTTCGATAGCTACAAGTTTAAACTTTATGGGATATCTGTGTTTGGCATATACTTGTGGCTTCGAGGTTTCCATGAATATATTGAGTTTATATCTTGTTAAATCTAGACCTGGATTGTTTGGTTATCAAGGCCAGCACACAAGTGCAGTCTCTGGCTGTGATCATTCATAGCATATGTCAGTGCTACAAATACCGCTGAGTGTTGAGTCAAGGTTTGAGACATTATAGCAACACAAGAATTGAAGCCACGTGAATACAAAAGGATGCAAACCTTGTGATATAGATGTTGCTTCTGAATGACATTGAGAGTGCTTTTTTTTTTTTTTTTTAGATTTAATGTATATTGAGCAGCATATTTTCATAGCTGTTGTTAATTTTCTTTTGACCTACCCTTAGCTGGGATAGATGGGCAGCTGAAGATCATGTTCTTCGCGATACAGACGAAAACCGCAGATTACAGCGTAAATTGGCTCGAAAGGCTGTGGCTCGCATGTAAGAAATCCTTTTGATCTCAAAATGAATGAGAGATTCATTTTCAGATTCAAACAGATACATCCCAGTGTCTGCAAGTGACTTTGGACTCTAAGCTCATGCTGCTTCGCAGTACAGCCAGTGTATTCTAGAGAGCTACTTTTATCTTATTGAGGTTGATACCTACATATTGTTATTAAATAACACTAAACAACTAATGCTTAATAACTGTGCTATTCTTAACCATTGCTGCCAAATGTCTATGTATTGGATCTACATCTTCCCAAAGAAATGTTCTTGAAAAATAACTTAGGAAAACTGGAAGTATTTTTCAGCCAAAGGTAATCTAATATTGGTTGGCCATGACTTTGAGGATCCGTTTGAGACCACAAATATGAGGTAATGTACAGACATTAAGGTATCCACTCTCAAATAAACATTGTCCAAATTATTTCAACATTAATTAATAAAAATAAACATATGTTTACTGGGCATTTGCATGTAATACAATTAGCTAGGTAAGACCAACAAATAATATTAGCCAAATTTCAGTGAACCATTTTGTGTTCTTTAGGAGAAGAAAGGGAAGAAAGAAGAGACGTTGCAGGCTGCCTGGTGTTGACTCTGTATTAAAAAGCCTTCCTGCTGAAGAAAATGATGAGAGTAGCGAAAACTGTGAGCTTGTTCTCATTCTTTCATAGCTGGTGTGATGCCTTTAATTTTTTGGTCATAGAATGACACAAGAGTGTCATGGTCCTGTTTGAAATATGTGGAACGGTCATATGAAGAGTAAGCACTATGTTTCATGATAAGTAGCTATTAAGTTTAGATTCCTGCTTTTTTCTTGTATTCCAGAGGCTTTTTCTTCTGTCACTTCCACACAGCTATTTTACTTAGTGATGTCAGGTCTTAGTGATGCTTTGTTTAGTGTAGCATTAATAGGTACAAGAAGTCTAGGCTTTTTTTGCTTGGCGTTAGAATATAAGACACTTTCCCTGCTACTGTTCCTACATATTTTAGGGAGCAATAAGTGGATTGTTTTGCTGTTTGTTTGGGTTTTCTTTTGTTGGGGAGGTGGGGTGAGGAAGTGGTGGTCGGGGGTGTGTGTGTGTGTATGTGTATGTTCTTGGGTTTTGTTCGTGGTGTCATTGTGTCCCATCTCCCCCCACTCCCCTGAGTCTACCTGGAACGAAGGACTGTTTCATGTCAGCTGATGGGCTGATTTCACTTTCAAGACTGGTCTTCTATTTCATAGCATTTTGCTTTGTAGCTTAAAAGACACCAGAAACACTGTCTGGCACTTACCGATGTTAACTGTTGCTGCATAGATCCAGACCTTCTGATTGAATGATTAATACATTAATCCCTGTCCAGAACTGAAGTCCAGTAAAAATTAAAATGACCAGTGGTTGTTCAGTAATATAGTGAGCTTTTAAAAGTGATTTGTTTTTTGAATTAGAGAAGAATACTTTTTGCAAGAATACTTTTTGCAAACTTGTATTCTGTATTTAAAAAGTTTGTAGTATGTTGTAAATAATAATTGTGTGTTCAATTAGAACTATTAATCCTCATTAAACAAATAAGCTAGTTGTGGTGGTTTTGTTTGGTTTTCCCTCTCCAACCCTCCTCCCCTTATTTTTCTTTTTTTTTTTTAAATTGAGGCCTGAAATTGTTTGGTCTTAATCTCTGCAATGTAGTAATGTGAGATAAATCTCTTTTACACAGCTATAAGTAGTTCTTCTTCTGGTGACAGTGATGAAGGAACAGACGAAGAAATAAAAAGTGAAGAAAGTGACATAGAAGAGAGGACAGAAATGGTATATTCATGAGCTCCTTAATAGAATTCAGATGTATTTGAAACAATGGAAAAAATTGAGGTGTATAAAATATAGGCCACAGCTGGTAATTTAGCTGGAGTTTAATCCAGAAAGCTAACCATAATGCCAGGCTATATCAAAAGGAGCATGTTCAGCAGGTTGAGGGAGGTGATTCTTCCCCTCTGCTTTGCTCTAGTGAGGGCCCACTTGGACTTCTGTGTCCAGCTCTGGGGCCGCCAACATAAGAGGGGGAGGAAGGCCACGGAGATGATCAGAGGGATGGAGCACCTTTCCTATGGAGACAGGCTGATAGAGTTCAGGTTGTTCAACCTGGAGAAGAAAAAACTTCAGGGACATCTTAGAGCACCCTTCTATTACATAAAAGGGACCTACAAGAAAGCTGGAGAGGGACTTTTTGCAAGAGCATGTAGTAACAGAGCAAAGTGGGAATGGCTTTAAGATGAAACAGGGTGGATTTAGATTAGATATTAGCAAGAAATTATTTACTGTGAGAGTGGTGAGACACTGGCACTGGTTGCCTAGAGAAGTTGTGGCTGCCCCATCCCTGGCAGCGTTCAAGGCCAGGTTGGATGGGGCTTTGAGCAGCCTGGTCTAGTAGAAGGTGTCCTTGCCCATGGCAGGAATAGTGGCAGGATCTTTTTGGCTTTTGTTTTACTGTGAAACAGGCATGTCAGCTCTGGTCTTATATTCAAAGGTAAAAGGCTGACTTAAAAAAAAAAAAAAAAAAAAGTGTTGTCTCTACATTATTGAAAAGGAAGTACGGCATAAACAATTGCTCTGAAGGTCTGTAGAATCTGAACTGCTGCAGTGCGGGCAATCTGAAGCAGCAAAACCTAAGAAATTTAATTATTTTGTGTTAAATACTCGATTGAATGCTAAACTTAAAGTTTAAAGCTTAAGTTTTAATGTTTTAGAACATGAATTTGCAAATGACTTTAAAGCAGTATTGTTAAACTGCTTACAGTAAGGCTACTAGCCACTTAATAATTACTATAAAATAATTTTATTTTTGCATGACAAAACTTGATTGTTATATTGTATCCTGAGTATTGAACTTCTTTTTCACTGATATTCATAAGCACAACAAATATTGTTTCTTTCATTGGTCTGCTGTAGAAAGAAGAACAAGACAGTCATACAAAAAGGGACATGGAAGAAAGAGCAATAAGCATAGAAATTCCTGAAGTCTTGAAAAAGAAGCTTGAGGAAGACTGTTACTATATTAATAGAAGAAAACGGGTATGAAATGAGAGCTATGGAAGGAATGTGCACAGCGGGTTGGGGAGGGCAACCCTCAGAAGTAGTTTTTGTGTATATGACTCCTGGTTTTTTTTGAACTTTATCAGAAAGGTAAGCTTTGACAGTAAGGAAGAGTAAAAACAGTGTAGGGAGCTAACTTCTCAATAGCTAAACCAGTGAGTTGTCATTGTGTTTAAGAATGTACATTTCGGTACCCAGTTGTATGTTAGAGTGCAGATTGTTTTTTAAAGCTAGAAATGTAAGCTTGTTACCCTGACCATGCTTTTATTTGTCCTGATGTTTATAAAGGATTGATCAAAAGTGCAGTTTAAGGGTTGAAATGAATCACACCTGAAATACCTTTGTGCAATAGAGGCTTATTAAACTAGTCAGTACATTACAAGCTCCTGTTTTAGCTTGGTATACTTACTGACTGTTTTTCTAAGACATTAATTTGCTGTTTCTTTTTCAGCTAGTGAAGCTTCCTTGTCAGACAAACATAATAACAATCCTGGAGTCATATGTGAAACATTTTGCTATTAATGCTGCTTTTTCAGCCAATGAAAGATCTCGACACCATCAGATGACTCCACATGCTAATATGAATCTTCATTATGTGCCACCAGAGAAGAAGTAAGTAATCTTTAGTCCACCTTTATTGTTAGAAAAATGACCTTACGTTTTGTGTTCTGGTTCAAGATTGTTCACTTCTGTGAGGTTATACTGGGATGAATGTCTATTTATGGGCTTAAAATATTTGACAGATACCTAAAGTACAGTAACACTGACAATTTGTTTATCAGTGGGAGAGTCCCTATACTCTGAAAAGTTATAATGCAAAAACCTTAATATCCCCTTTTATAGTGTAAATTCTTGCAAATATTATGACCTGTTTTAGAATAATTTTCTCAGCACAGAGAGCATATCTGATATGAGAATACCCTGCTTGAGTAAAACTGAACAGGTTCAAATTTTATAAAGGATAAAAATTTTACACAAATCCTCACAAAGATCTCCCAAGTGCAGGAGTGCAGGTGTTTCTCTTTATTTTTCTTTTTTTTTTTTTCAGTTGACAAATCTTAAATTCCAAATTTGTGTTAAGCCTGCATCTTTGCAGCAGGGTTTTTTTGTTTGTTTCTTTTGTTATGTTAGAGATTCTCAATATCAGATGAGGCTGTTTCCTTATTGAAGTCTACACTGGGATGAAATCTTGTATTTTATCAAAGAGAAATCTTGGCTTTTGTTACTAAGTTCTATTTCGGTGGTGCATAATGATGCTATTCCTTGCAGTATTTTGGTCTATGGGTGTCTAGGTTTATACTGGTGTCAGATTAATGATTCTTTCCTTCTTTGTAATAAAATCGTCCAAACAAGAAGTTACATGAGACATCAGAAATAAGAATAGAAGGTTGTATGCACATTGTAATTTTTTTTTTCTAAAAGAAGGTGTATGTTTAAGTGACTTCCTCAGTAAAGATGGTGCTTTAATAAGGAGAACTTACATAAGTTCAGTGATCCATTAAATAGGAGAGATGTAGCTGACAGCTTTCTAGTATTGCCTTTACTGTGCTAACACAGAAGGTGATTGACCTTCTTGGATGTGATAGAATTTCTGCACCTGATGGTCCCCCTGACCTAATTTATATGTAGTGTTCAAAAAAAAAAAAAAAAAGGGCAGTAGTTTTAGCAGGTTGTATGGAATGGTAAAAGGGGGTATGGGATTTGTAACGTGGGTCACTTTGGCAGAATCAAATTGCTGTTACCGTACACATACATATATTTGAAACATGAGAGATTAATATCTTCATAGAGGAGACAGGTTGCAGATAGGCTGCACTCAGTGTTCTGGGTTCTGTTTGTAGCAGGACAGCTACTCACCTCCTAACACTAAGTCTTTTACACAAGGCTAAAATTGAAATTCGTAGTAACCTCTATATATAGTGCTTTGATTACTGGAGCATTAGAAACTGATCTCCAATGCAAATTTATCTAGTTTTGTTGGGTCAATGGATATCTCTTAAGCACAGTCTTAACTGAATCTCAACAGCTATAGATCAAATTCTGCATGTGCCTGTTAGACAGAGTTTCAGTCTATTGAGTATTTTTTCTGGCAGGTGCCTCGTTTTTCAGCATAGTAAACTTGGGAAAACACAATAATGCTTCCAGGAAAAAATCTGACTAAGTTAATTTACTGTAGAGTTTATTTTATTAACCCAGTAAATAGTAAAGCTACAGAACAATTGTATGATTTTTGTTTGAGTTTACTAAACAGAGTTTTTAACGTCTGTATGTCTGAAGTTACCTACAGCAATCACTGTTTCTTTTAAGTGTGCATATCATTACTTAGTGATGAAATAAGCATATTGTAGTTAAGATGTTAATGATCTATATTAAAGGGGACTTTCCTACAACTGCATTGAAAAATTTTGATACGTAACTTTGATATTCATAGTTCTTTTCTTTTTTTTTTCACTGTAGTGTTGAGCTATGTAAAGAGATGGTGGATGGGCTGAGAATAACCTTTGACTTCACACTTCCATTAATTTTGCTCTATCCTTATGAACAAGCTCAATTTAAGAAAGTGACTTCATCAAAATTCTTTCTTCCCATCAAAGAAAACTCAACAAATACTAACAGGTAGTTAAGAAGTCTAGTACTACTTATCTTCTGTGGAAAATGCAATAGAATGTGTGCAGCATATGGTGATTTCTTACAGACTTTGACTTAAAAATTGTCCTGATAAAATGCTGAACTCTTCTGTGAATTAACTTGCCTGAATTCAGAATTTGGAACCTGAATTCTCATCTGGGCAACTACAAAAGGGGTTTGTACTGATTGATATAGAGTTATGCTGCAACTTTGTGGGGAAAAAAGTTACACTGGAGTGTGAATTTGTGTTCATTAGCTTTTAAATTTGAAAAAAATCACTTCTGGAAAATAGTATTTATAAGAAGGCCTCACCACTTTGATAGTTACTAGGAGGAAACTGTGTAATCTGAGTAAGTATTTAACAAGATATGTGAAACTTGAAGAATCTCTTTTGAAGGAAGAGCCCTTATCTCTTACAGGCACTTCTGTAAAGCTGCCTTTGTTTCCTAGAAATCAGGAGGAGCTTTCCCCAAGTCCTCCTCTGTTGAACCCGCCAACTCCCCAGTCAACCGACAGCCAGCCTGCGACAGGGGAGCCAGCCACACCAAAAAGGCGAAAAGCTGAGCCTGAAATTCTGCAGTCACTGAGACGCTCCACACGTCATAGCTCTAACTGTGACTGGTTATCAGAAAGCAGTGCTTCCCCACAGCCTAAACGACGGCATCTTGAGACCCCAGCTTCTATGCCAAAGCTCTTCTTGCACCTGGAAAAAAGTAAGCTTTGCTCTAAATTGTTGCCCTAAGCAAGATTTAAGTCCTGTTCATTTTTTTGTTTTGTTTTTTTAATGCAATGTAGACTCTGAACTGAATGAGTGAATTCATTACTTATTGTATCCATTATTTACCTCTGAGGTCTTATACCAAATGGAAAAATACAAAGCAGTATTTTCAGTACTTTGGTACTGCACTTCTCAACAGAATTCAAAGAGCTGTTTTTCTGTGAGCCTACTTCAGAATAACATTTATTAAATTCCAGTGTTTAATATGCTAAAAAAAATAGCAGCAGACTTCAGTTATGTTGAATGGTTTATAGTTGCATAAAACAAATTCTAAAGTTTATTTCTGATGTCTTTTTATTTCTGTTTTGAAGAAACCCCTGTCCATAGTGGATCATCTTCACCTATAACTTTGACTCCTAGCAAAGAGGGGAGTGCGGTTTTTACTGGCTTCGAAGGAAGAAGAAACAATGAATTGAATGAGGTAACAGATTTGTATGTTACTGTCCTGTATTCCATGATTAAAAGTTTTGTGTACCTCAGAGTAGTTACATTTAAGAAAAGGTTTTGTTTGTATTTCTTATTTCATCTTTGATTTTGAAGTTCTATGGTGCTATAAAATGTTAGTTATGAAATCTTATGTTTTATGTGTAGGTTTTGTCCTGGAAATTGATGCCAGAAAATTATCCACCAAGTGATCAACCACCACCTCCCTCATATATCTATGGCTCTCAACATTTGCTACGAATGTTTGGTAAACTGATGCAAAAGTCTGTACTCAATCAAAGTTGCTTCCCCTTGCCCCCGTGATTGTATTTGCATGGTTTTCTGCTTTATTGCATTTAGTTTTATTCTAGGAGAAATGTACATTTTAATCTGTTTAAAACTCTTAGGCTGTTCATAAATTTGGTTATCTTTTACTGGCTTTGTAAGCCTTCATTTAACAAAAGCAAACAAGCATCACTTCCAATATGCTATCAAACAGCATTAAACCAAGCAGCATTCACTTTCTCAGCATGCTTCCTTTCAGTAGGGCTTTGAAAGATCAGTGAGTTACTTGCAAGGAAAAGCGGAGGCTGTAGGGAGGAGAAATTTTTATACTCTTTTCTGTAGAATGGATAAAAGGAATTAGAATTTGCTTTTACAAGAACAGGTGTAAACATTATTTCTCTTATTTACAGTAAAGCTACCAGAAATCCTGGGGAAGATGTGCTTTCCTGACAAAAACCTGAAGGCCTTAGTAAAACACTTTGAAATGTTTCTGAGGTAATGTGACACAGTGTACCACAGCAGTGTTTGCATTGTTGCATAGGTCTAAGTGTCCTGGAATGACAAAGGATTTTTAAAATAAGACATTAATTTGTATAACTATAAGAATGTGTTAAATTTAATATTATATTCTAATAATAACAATTAGAATAAAGGTTAATACAAGACTTTTGATCCTGTCATTCAAATTGAAAGGAATCTGAGCTCCCTACTTAAAGTTTTGATAAACACAGTGATAGCTGAAGTATAAAAGTCTGTTTATTAGTATGTATAGAATGACAATTCTGATTTGGCCAAGAAGCATGTTTTATGAAGAAATACAAACTGCATTGTTATTTTTGACAGCATAATCTGAGAGTTTTGATGTTGCATCAGTACTAGCAGGGGAAGAAACTTGTGCTTTAGATCATGTTTTTAATTATGGTAGTTTTTTAAAAGAAATATCTGTCCTAATTGAGCCTTGAACAGAAAGATTTCTCTGTTATGCAGTGCAGGGGCTTGTAGACCTACCCAGGCTCTTTCTCACCACACCAGCTCCACAGCTGGAGTCAGTATGATCATACCTGCATCACGATCATCTTTGTCAGTCAGGTATTCTAGTTAGTAGTTCTGGATGACATTGCAGTAGTGGTAGTTAGATACCTAGTGTGTTACTGTGTTGTGCAACACCAATACAGTGGTAAATAAATTTGCCAAGAAAAACTTCCAGGAGAAAGTGTTGTAAATGGTAAATATCTGAAACAAATATGAAATTCCTAATTTAATTTTGGACAAAGACTCTTTTATGTAGCCACATACGGAAAAGTAACATGGTGCGGCACTAGCATATCAAAAGTCCTGTTAGGGATGAGGAGATATGAAAACTTCAAAATGTTTTTACTTCATTTTTAAATTTAAAATAAAAGATGTCTCAAATGTCAAAATTTCTACAATACAAATTTTTTCTCTCGAAGCATTTAATTTTTTGAGTTATACTGATTTCTTTCTACATCTCTATTTTGTCAGATACTAGTTAGTATTCAGTCTGTGTTTAAGTTAAACAGGACAGGATTGGTGCTTATTGTTGGAAACCTATTTTTGCTTGGAATGAATGTTATTTAGGGTGCTTAACTCGCTGTGGATCAAATCAGTTTTTCAAACCTCTGCCTGTTTAGATTCTTATGTGTTGGGCAGAGCAGGTCTCTCTAGCATCATAAGTGGAGTTTTTTCATACCCATTGTATGGATCATCTGTGGTGGTGTGGAATAGAAGGAAGGAGGAAATGTGTTCTGCAGCCTCCATACAAGCAGGGAGGTGATTAAACTGAAAGTTCTAGTGGTAGTATTCATATGTGTTTTATTTTTCCATTTGATTATCTTGTTATAATGTGTAGTCATCTATGAATAGAAATTTAAAACAGAAAAAAAAAACAGAAGACATTCCCACAGCAGCATTTTTAGGTCAGGTAGAACTGTGCTTTTGAAGCAAATCTCTTGATAATTCCCACTTACCATGAGTTGTGTTGCACTGCAGAGTGCTCTGCATACATAACCTAGATTTCTTTTGGAAAACACAACCAGAAGTGTGCTTCAGTACTAATGGGAATTCTGTCCTGAAGACCAGACTACAACTAAACCAAAATTAGCACCCCAAACCAAGCGTAGTGTGGATATTGCGTATCTGGCTCAATAAAATATTTGAGGGTTGTGTGGTTTTTTAAGTGCTCTCTAAAGCCTGTGTCATGTATGTTTTGCTGATGCTGTTCTTAACATTTCTGTGCTGAATATATTGATTTCTGTGGTTTTACCAGGACTGTTCAAATTGAGAACCTTCCTGAAAAAGCTTCCACCTTACAGTTACTGCTGTAGGAATCATTCCATCCTAGGTAGATTTGTCATAAATATTCTTCTTGGACTAGTTTCCTTACTGGATATGCTACTGCTTGTGTATTCAAATAGGTAACATAGAAACTAGTGCAAATGATTAGGGTTTTTTTCAACATGTATTCATGGTGCTTTAGAAAGATGGTGCACCCCATCTTTCATTTGGGCATTTATTTCTTTGTTTCATATATTATTGAAATAGGTCAAACAATTACATTTTCTAGAAACTTGTTCAGACTTGATTTTTGTCACAGAAATCCTTCTGCGTTATCTGTTTCTCATCACAAGAGAAAACTTGAGGCTGAGGTGTTATCTTGTACTAGATCTTCAGTTTTCACATTCTGTCTTTTTGGTTTTGGGAATGAAAGGATTAATGGATGTTTATTAAAAATATTTTCTGTCACTTCTATTCTGTCTTACTTTTTGAAAGATAAGAACTGTCCTACACAGTCTGTATGCACTAGATGATAGCAACCAATTTACTTATGATTGCCTGATTTCTTTTAATGGATTACTCTTGTGACAAGCTGAAGTACCTTCCTTTTCTTTATTTTTCTAATAGCAGATAAGGGATTGAAGCTGTCTGTTTGCTTTAATAAAACTGTTTCTGAATTGTCTTTGAATTCTAGGTAGAGTAGTTCAAACAAAAGTAGCTCTATGTGTTTTTAAATCTTTCATGGGGTACACAACTGATTTAGTTCTAGTATAGATACTGATTTAATTTTGAATTGTGATTTTTATGGGTAAAATTTACAGTTGCATTTAACATTTGTACTATTACTCTCATGTGGGCTGAAAAACTGAGGCTTATTTAATATAATAACACTTTGTCTGGAAGCTTGTTTTATTGAGTTTAGTCAGTACTTGATAGATGCGTTAAATTCACTTTGAGATGCTACATGAGTAATATTTTCCAGTCATGCCCTCAGATTGCTGCTAGACAAGATTGATCTCAGTTGCCCAGACAACATATATTTTAAGGGATGTAGCAAATGCATCTTTTTGACTTTCATAATATGTAAAAGCTGTACCATTTGTGCTTAGTGCAGCTTTCTAGATGTGTGCCTAATAAAAATTTCTTCACGGAGAACATGAAGAAATTGCCAGAAATTGCTCAGAGAAGCTGTGGATGCCCCAGCCCTGGCAGTGTTCAAGGCCAGGTTGGACTGGGCTTTGAGCAACCTAGTCTGGTGGGAGGTGTCCCTGCCCATGGCAAGGGGGGCTGGAACTAGATGAATGACTTCTCTATATTGTGGAGTGCCTAGCATGCCTCCAGAGGCTACTTAAGTGATGAGAAATGATAAGCAAGAAGGTGCAAGTTTTTGGTTTGCAGTTTCCATTGATTTGAACACAGCCTTGACTTGGCAAACTATTGGAATCAGAGGGGTCACTTGTCAGGGCTGTTGACCAGTAGGAGATACTTAAAAAATTAGGAGGAAGATAACATGTCTGTTTTTAAAATAGCAAGACCCATCTTCTGGGAGGTAATCTAAGTCAATGTCATTTGCATTTTAACAAAAAAAGGCAAATAAATGATACAACACTTAAGAAAGCCATAGGTATTTAGACTTTTGTGAAATACAGAACAACGAGTAAGTGATGAAATATTTCTAAAATAACACTTCAAAAATTTCAAATAAGTTTTTCCAGATGAGGCCAATATAGTATTTCATATTGTGGAAAGCTACATTCCTAATGCTGTAAGACTTTGGTTTTGTTAAAAACCCACTGATATTTCAAATTCAGGATATCCTGTTAGTTTTCTCTTTCATTTTAAATCTCAGTTTTTCCATTACCTGCTTGTATCTATTGTCCCATGCAGCTCCATGGGTTGAAAAGTATTTTAAACTTAAAAGTATTTTATTTATGTTGAGTATTTTATGGGAAAGAAGCCAAGTCAGAACATGACCAAATTAGAAGGCTGTGATAATAAAATGTGTATATAGAAAAATGACAAAGTTTTTGAAGTCACCTTAAGAAATAGATTTTTTTTTTTTTTTAATAGCACTGTGCTTTTTGAGTGTAGTAACTGCAGTGGTGAATTATGACCACTAGTCTGTGCTAATGTGCAATTAATGAGAGGTTATTAGTGGCGTTCTGAGAATGAAAAAATTAAGTATTGCACATAGCGAATGGAATAGAAAGCATCTTTATTTAGGTGAAGTTGCTTGTGGCTGAATTCCTGCTCACTGTGACTACTTAGTAAAGTTAAGGTTACTTAGTAAAGTTAAGACAGCTGATTAAACACTTTTTGAAAGATCATGAAGAAGGCAATTCTGCTACTGTTACTTATGTTGATTAGGGGTTTTACTGGATACTTGGCAAAAAATATCTGCAGCATAGCAAGTCTGACATACTAGAAAAATTTATGGAATTGGAGCCTAACTGTAAGAAAGTCAAGGTTTGAATGTGGACAGGTGTGCATTTAGAGGCAGGCAAATGAATGTTGTTTTCTAGGTTTTGAAATGCTTTGAAGGAATTCTACTTGCACAGTGAATGTATATGCCATATTTTAGGGCATTACTATTGCTCTATTTGGGTTTCACATCATTGAATGGGTAGAAAGGTAACTGCCTTGTTGGGACCTCTCAAACTTTTGGCACCTTTATGTTGAATGCTTCTTGATCAATGAGTACCTGGTATTATATGGTTTATTTCCAGTAGGCTTTTGTTTACCTGGTTGATCTGCAGAATTTGCTTGTGTGTGCTTATTCTGATTGACTCTCTTCTGTTTACCAAATCATCAGGTGCCTGGGTATATAAATGAGAGGTTTGGGTCATGTGTCTGAAGTGAGAGGTTCCCAAAATATTTTAAATGTGTTACAACAGCTTTTTTAGAAGGCAGCTCTAAAAAATTTATTCTGGGATCTGTGCTGGCATTGCCAAAAGTGGGTTTTCATCCTCAAGACCAACCAAAGGATTCCTGTATTGAGCCCTTTTAAGACTGTTTTCCCAAAATATCTGCTAGAAGATACCACTTGTAATTTTCACTCACTCAGCCTGATTACTGGAGATGTTATGTTGGCATCTTCAGATGTTACGTTCGCATGTTCAGAGTTCTCCGTGCTTGCCCTTTAACGGCCCAGGAAGATTATCTCTGTTCCTGTACATGGATGAGTGACAAGAGTCCAGTCAATAAAACAAGCCTGTTTGTTCCTTTGACATGTTCTTGTGATACTGATTACGAGAGTGAACATCTGAAATTTCTCACTTCATTTGTTCTGTTGACTGCATTGGGGTTATGATGAACTTTGTATTGGTGAGCTTTTGCCCTGAAGAGTCTTCCAGATGGAGAAATGTCTTATCACCAGAAGGTGTGCGGGTCAGGTGATGGCATACACTTTTGTGTAAAACTAAGCTTTTAAGCTTTCAAATCCTACTTTCAAGTTGTAGTCTCACAGAAGAGATAGCTTCTTAATCTGCAAATGACATTTCTTTTGATGAGGTGACTCACAGAGTTAGGATCCATCATGGTTTTTAAGCAAATGCCTTTAGATAAATCATTACAGTTGCCTTTCAAACATCATCTAGCCCAGACCACTGATCTCAATCAAAGCATCTGCTTACCTTCCTGAACTCTGCTGCAAAAGTATATAAATGTCACCTACCTGGAAACTTTTCCTCTTAACTCTGTATTCTTATACTTTTATGGCTGAGGTTGTCCTTCTTAGAATGATTAAAATTTTCCTTTCTTTGTAATTTTCACATTTTTCAGGCTGTCCCTGAGCTTATTTATGCATGCTAGTTGATGTTTAGAATGTTTTTCTTCATGCAGAGACTGTTCAGGTAATAGGTTGTGTTGATGCTGCCAGGTTTTGCTACCAGATGACACTCTTAAAGCTCGTTAATTCAGTGACACTGTTGAAAAATGTTCTGACATACGTATGTCAAATGGCCTTTTAATGTGGGTAATGATAGTTCTATGGCTCTTTTTGGTAGATTTGCTTGGATAACTCTCAGCCAGGTGGTAGTATATTTGGGAGGCTCTTGCTTGGAGTCACCTTAGGTAAGCTTGTTTACAGAATGCCACACTTGAGGATCAGAACATAAGAATTTGGCAAGCTAGGTTGCCCACATGTCTGTTTCCCTTGTCTGCATCCCCTCTAGTCCTTTCTGAAACGTTGCTCTGCTAGGAACCTGTGGTAGAGAGGGAAATAGCTGCGTTGTGCCATGTTACCTCTATGTACCTCATGAGCATAAAGCATAAGTATCCTTTTTGTGGATGCTCATGATGAGAAAAAGTATGCAGTCTTAAATCAGGATGTCTGTGTGGACTGTGCATCTCAAAACTGGGTTACTCATAAGCAGTTTCACTGTGTAGGTGTATGCATATGAACTCTGTAAAAAGTCTAAAAATGAAAAAGGCAATGCAACAGGTGGTTGAATTTATCAGATTTATAAGTTGAAAGTAATGAGACAATTTCTGAATAGCTAAATAGCAGTGTGCTTTCTGATCTATAGCTGAACACTGGCTCTGCTTGCTAAGTACAGCTGCCTCTGTTTTTTAAGTCTTGGCTCATGACTTGCAGGTACCAGTGTAACTGATTTTTGTGTTATTTCAGCTTTTGCAAAAGCAAAGCATCAGTGAGATAACCAGTACCTAGGAGTCTTGAAAGACTTAATATTTCTGTGCTGCCTTTCTGCACTGTGATCTAGTTTGAATACAACGCAGCTTCAGAAGGGTCACTGCTTTCTGTATAGAGAAAGATATATAAGTGATTGGGACAGAAGCTGATCGTGTGTTTTTCTGCCTTTTTCCTCTTGCTTCTTTGCAGAAAGTAATTTGTATGTGCTAGCTCTGGGGTATTTTGGGTTTCACAACTGTTACAATAAGAGCAAAGAAATGTACATTTGACTGCATGCATTCTGCCTTTCATAGCTGTGCTACAAGCATCTCACCTAATATTTCTCATCTTTACAAGCTGTTACTTTAGCTTGCACCAAACTGGCATTTATGACCAATGATCTTAAGCAAAGTCCGGAAACCTATAAGGGAAAATAAACCTGTTTCCCATTACATGGCCTTAAAATTCTTGGAACTGTCAGTTATCCAATGTCCTCTGAAGGTTCCTTTGTTTTACTGATGTTTTTTTTAAACATGCTCCTTTATATGATCTAGCACTTGATACTGTGTTTTATGGAATGTTACGAATGACATTGTAGCTCATTTATCTCTTCAAGACATTAATGTGTGTTAATGAAGCACTATTAAATTCAATTGTAGCTGATCTTAATCTTCTACAATCTAAGTATGTTAAAAGTTAGACTTGAGTCAGTGAAGTTTTAGGCCTTCTCACACTCAGTTCATACCAACCCCACATATCCCAGACAGTGATTTGTTGCTAAGTACAGTCAGATATCATAGCAGTTGATGACTTGGGTATTTTATTAACTTCTATGTTGCTATAATGTTGGTACTCTTTTGTAGTGGTTTTCTTAGGGTGAGGGGTGTGTGTGTCTTGCAAATGACTGACACATTTTGCTCAAAATCAGGAGGATCTGGTTGTTGAACTGTTTCTGTGTATCATTGAATTGTTTTTTAAGGGATATCTCTTATCTCATGGAAAAAAAAAAAGTCCAAACCAAACCATAAAGTATTAGAGCAACTTATAGCCTGATAAACCTAGGAAAGTAGGTGGTGAATGGTATTAATGACAAGAGCTCTCAGCAATTAATATATTCCTGATTAAATTTAGATTGCCGCATAGAGAATCTTTGTCAGTATTCTTTGATGTTTTGGCTTGCCTAAGATCAAAGGACATGCCTAGTTCAGATAGTGTAGCTGCTGCAGAAACACTGGTTTTAATTGTAGTCACTTGTACTTTTTTTTTAATTTGGACTTTCTGTGTCCAGAGTGTTGGTTATGGAAAACTGCTTGTTTTTAGCTTCCAATAGTGAAGTCATCTCCCTAGCCAGGGGTTCTGAGAGAAAACTAGATTCTGCCAATGACACTGTTCCCTGTTGTTTCCATTGCTTCCTGCTTTAACACAGAACCTGTGGCTAGCATTTTGCCATGATCATTGATGCTGATCTTTAATATCCAGGTATTTCTGAAGGTTTGTGGTTTTTGTTTTGTTCTGGTTTTGTTTGGTGGGGTGGGTTTTTGTGATTTTTTTTTTGTTTTTTGGGGGGTGGTGGTGTGGTGCTGTGTTCCTGAAGTACAGCTTGATCGTATACTTCATGGCTTAAGAGCCATTTTGCCTATTTGCCCCCACTTGCATATCTTTGTATACAAAGGAAGGAGCAGAAAGCTTAATGTCATTTTAGCTGTTTGTAACTGGTATTAGTAGCAACAGTGTTTTTCTTTGGTTTAGGGCTGAATATAGAGTTGTATGTTATCAGAGCAGGAAGACATGATAAAATATTGGGTGTTTGGCTGTTTCAGTAGTATTTGAAGACCATCTTGCAGAAATCTGAAATTAGGGAACCAGATTTACAGATGCATTTTGTCTTTGAGAGCCATATTTAAGTTGGATATTTCTGAGAGGTGGAGACCCTAATGTACAGGCACATGAAACAACAAATCATAAGTTTACTTGCCTTAAAAGGTGCAGTTTGACTCGATGGTTACTGGGCACTTTTATAAGATACTGCATAGTGATAACTGAAAATCCTGGCTTTGACATAAATGAAAATAGTATGCTGAGCAGGTCACTGACAGAAGTTGAAGACAGATCTCTTCGCTTTCAGTTTTGTTTTTTTTCTTCTGTCATAGTTCTTCGCGTTCTTTTCTGAGTGTAGCTTCAACTTTTGGATTTTTTTTTTTTTTTTGAGTTTAAGCAACTTTTTTAATTACTATTTGATTTGAGAATGATAAGGGAAAGCTGTAGAACTTATAAAAATAGGGCAAGCCTTTTGTATGCCAACTTTCAAAGTGCAGTAATTCTTAATTCCCAGGCTGTGGTTTTGCTGAGTTTAAAAATTAATTTGAAAATAGCTCTTCTCTTAAATGTTGCATGTTCTGTTCTTTTTTTGATGTGCTTTCTTCTTAGGTTTTTAGCAGAATACCATGATGATTTCTTCCCAGAATCTGCTTATGTAGCTGCATGCGAAGCCTACTACAGTACAAAAAATCCTCGGGCAATCTACTGAAACTATTAATAAAGATTAAATCCTACTATACGTAGCCTATGACAATGCTGTTTTGCCACGTGGCTACAAGCTGAAGATGAAACAGGAACTAAAACACCTTCTGGAGTTGAAGAAATAGTGATGGATTACTTAGGAATGGGGAACTTCTTCTTATAGATGTGTATAAACTGTATTGAGTTGCTTAGAGGATTGAATATAACTCTGACTCCAGATAAATGAAGAAGCCTTGTCCTGATTTCTAGTGCATGGGACTGCATAAGACTATTGAAGAGGGAAGGAGGCAAAAGCAGATGCATTAGCAACAGGACATTTTCATGAAGATGGATCATCATGCTGTGTTTTGGTTTAGCTCAACCACTCCAGCCTGAGAAATAAGACTTGACTACAAAACTACACAAAGAGAATGAGTAACTGGTATCTTATGGACCTTTTTCCCTCGCGGATTGCACTTCATTTTGTGGAACTGTCACAACAAAAAAGATTGCTTAATATAAAGGTGTTCTTGCTGTTTGTCTAGCATGGTATCTGCCTCAAGAATAGCTTTGTTGCTTGAATGAAAGATGTGTTGCTTACTTTGCATTTTGCAAAGGTGTATATAGTTCTTTTCATGGTAAGGCTGCCAGAGTTCCAAGGAGAGCATTCATTGCCAGTGATTCAACAGACAATAAATGGTTTCAGAGCCATTATGAAGGAACTGATTTTCTACAAGTAAGCAGAGAAGTCAGTAAAGTGATGGTAGTTTAACTGGCAAACACTTATTTTCTTAATAAAGTTCACAGTGGCTGCTGTGTAAATGTGTGATTTTACCTGCTTAAAATGCCTTGTTTGTGCTTGATTAGTATTTTTGAGATTGCTAAGTGTGCATATAAAGGAGGCGGGAGCACTGACAACGGAGAGAAGCCCTTTCTGTATCTTCGTGTTTACTTCTGTAGACTTGAATAATGTCTCTTAAGACAGTTTTAAACACTTTAGCTCTCAAATAGGAATTCAGTACAAACTGAGTTCCTAGAAATCTGAAAACATATTCAGTAGAAATTTATTGAAATGTAATTCTTTTCTTGATAGTCATCCAAACCTTGACGTAGAACTGTGGCCTTCTGCAATTTCAAGACACACACACAGAGCTTTTAAAAGCTCTGGGAGAAAACAGGACTCAAGGCTGATAGACTACAACATTAGTCACTGTAATCCTTCCTACTTCTGAAAACTTCTGTTAGACCACTTACCTATAATGCAAAACTCAACACATTCCTCCCAGATTTGCAGAAGATAGTTAGGAGGAATCATCATTCAAATGTAAATGACAAGCTTAAACTTCAAGGCCAAAGAAAATCTGTTTCATTGTCACTCACTTTTCAGAGTTGTGCTGGTGTGTCAAAGCTTTTGAACTGAAAAGCTAAGGATTACCTTGGTTTTGACCACTTAGGTTCTTCTTTTTACAAAAACTTCTGTTAAGACTCTGTTAAACTTAATGGTTGTTAAACAAATGTTTGGTATGGGTGTGGTTTGGTGATCATTTTTTCTGAAGGTAACTGTTTAGTAGTACTGCTCTTTTTTAATGATTCTATTGTACCAAAAGAACTTTAGTCTCT
Organism: Coracopsis vasa; assembly: GCA_026283785.1. Taxonomy (NCBI): domain Eukaryota; kingdom Metazoa; phylum Chordata; class Aves; order Psittaciformes; family Psittacidae; genus Coracopsis; species Coracopsis vasa. The sequence continues at coordinate 48,300 of JANHGB010010835.1, forward strand.
CTCAAATTACGGAAGTGTTGACTATCAGAATCCAAGTACCTCAAAATCCATTTTGCCAACATGTTTTATTCTAAGTTTAGACCCTGATTTTCTAAAAAGACAATTCAACAGAATACAAGTATCTAATGAGATTAATCTTGGAATACTGCCTGAAACTCTATCCTTAATCTTGTTGATTGCAGGAATGTTAGCATGTGCATAATATGGCAAATATATTTCCTACTGTTGGTACCTGTGAGTATAAGACAAGATATGGACAGAGTGTAAACCTGTGTGACTGCGTTCAACTGCTACAATGACAATTTCTGCATGCAGGGGTTATTAATACTGGTGCTATTGCCTTGTTGATACATTGTGATGATTCTCAAAAGATGGGAGGGGAGTTCTAAAGGTCCAGTTAGGATAGTCTTTATTGTGAACAGTTTTTTTGGTAAAGTTCTTGTGATATAATATTCCAAACTGTCTTGTTCTCATAATAACCAAAAACCTTCTGTCACTAGTAGTACCCTTGTGTGCTTCTTGACACTTTTAATTGTCATGACTTCTCCAGACTAGCTCTCTGAATTTAAAATGTTTAAATCCCCTTTCCCTACTGTCACTTTTCTTTTACTGCTTTCCTATTTTTATACATGACTTTTTTGGTTTTGGTGGGTTTGTGGTTTTTTGTGTGTGTGTGTGGAGTGTTTGTGGTTTTTTGGTGGGTTTTGGTGGGGTTTTTTTTGGGGAGGAGGCAGGGTTTTTTTGTGGTTTTGTTATTTTTGTTTTTTGTTTCTTTTTGTTTTTTTGGTTTTGGGTGTTGTTTTTTTTGTGTTTTGTTTTTGGCTTTTTTGGGGGGGGACAGTTGTGGTTTTTGTGGGGTTTTTGTTTTTTTTGTTTTTTGGTTATGCTGAAGCAGTGCAATAGACTTGCAAAAACTTGAACCAGATAGCATAAGAGGGTAGTTCTTACTGGTCTTAAAATACAGAGAGACTTACTAGTGTGGCCCCCAAAATTCACTTTCAATGGAATGTTAAGAGGCCTGTGTGGAAGGGGAGGCTTAATAGTACAGTTACACTTCTGGAGTGAACCTGTAACTCTTTGAATGTCCATGGCTGATCACATTTATGATGGGATTCATATCAGAATGGATGAAAGAGGTTTTGCACTTTACTATTTGTCATTTGTTGGTCGCTCTTCGTAGAGCAACTTGTAGCAATGTTTTCTAACCTGATTCAGTCAGAATAGCTTAAGTTAGTTGAAGAAATGTGGAAAAACTGATTGAAGCAGGCAAAGGAGCCTTCATTACGAGCAAGTCCGCCAGTGGACTTCAGAGACAGTCTCCTGCAAAGGAGGAGCTAAGCTGAGAAAGCAGGTTAATGGGCAGTGATAGCGTACGCTGGCATAGCTGTTCGCGCAAGTGGTATCTGTTCTGGTTCCAGATTAAGAGGGTTTTGTTTAAGTCTGTACAGAAATTAAGGCCAGGTTGGATGGGGCTTTGGGCAACCTGGTCTAGTGAAAGGTGTCCCTGCCCATGTCAGGGTGTTGGAACTAGATCTTTGAGATCCAGTCTAATCTAAACCATTCTGTGATGAGTCTATGAGTTTACACCAGTGTAACTGTAGTGCATATTTGAACTGGTAAATCTGCTGCGCTTGCCTTCAAGAGTAGACTGCTCCAACATTAGATGTGGTGTAGGGTTTTCCATATGACTATTATTGGGAGAAGGCAGGGGAGAACAGTTGCGCCACTGCATTAAATACAGGTATTCAGCTGATGTGTTACATAAAGTGTGCTGCAGCATAAGCGCTGAAGGTGCTTAATTGGCGCTGATGCTACTCATTGCGGTACCTGCTCTGGCTTTGTCAGTGCGACAGTATGTGACCAACTGGACACTGTGCCACAGAAGTAGGACTGGCTGTATGTAGAATGCTTTATGTAGATTGTAAAGATTACCAAAGAAGGATATATTAACATAACTTTAATATTTCTCTGTTTTGTCCTCAATTCTAGGTTTTACTTTTTGGCTGTGGTGCTTCAAAAAAACCCAGCACTGTTTTTTCATGTGCTGTGTTGCCTTTCATTTTGCTACTGTGTTGCTGTGTTTTTTAAGCTCCTGTTCCAAAGCTCAGGCTTTCCTGTGGTGTCCTCTTCCATTGAAGTGACTGAGGCAAATGTGAGCAAATGCTAATTCAAAGTATGTTCTGTGTCCCATTCAGAAATCAGATTTATGCAGATGTGAGGGTTTCACTTTGCATTTGGTGTGGGCTAACAGCAAACGTGTGGTCAAAACTGTTTGGTGGGAACTTGTCAGACAGTAGTACAGCGTGACCTTGCTCTGGGTTCTACTGAGAGGTGTGTTTGCAGTCAAACAGGAAATAAAAACCTGATTGGAAATAAGAAGCTGTTACTGTTTTTCATGTTTGCATCATAAAAGGCATTATCAAGACATTTGGGAAATACACTGGGGAGATTGTTACTGGAGTTAAAATATATATGTATATGTTAAATCCTTTGTTTCTTGAAAGTTACACATTTTCTCCTCTGGAGTCCTAAGCATTTCTCCCAAAAGTATGTATACGGGGGTGGAAATCAGTTTTTCAGGGCATGGAGGAAGGAAGCAACATGTCTTATCCTCACCTGAGTCTCCTGTCAAGCCTTCATCATGATGGTTAGCTGTACAAAAGCACAGTGCTGACAGCTCCTGGACAGACAACCATACCTGAACTTCTGGCCTGGTGTGTGTTTGATCGCTTCTAACTTTGATCTACTAACAGAGCTACAAAACAAGTTTGCGTTTCAGAGTGTACAAGGAGAAAATGCCAAATAGCCCCAGTGCAAGCATACTTAGGCCAAGTGCATCATGTGATATATTTTTTTGTGCCATGTGCTATAGAATCTGCTTTGTTATACGAGATGATCCTGTTTAATTGCATTAACAAGTCAAGTTGCCTATCTATTTATACATCTCAGTGTAATGAGATTCCCTGGAACAGCATTTCTAGATGGTACGTTACTTTTGTAATGTGTTTGACCATAATCAGTACAACCTTGATGCGTTTATACTGTCTGTTTTTTCACTTGCTTATGAAACAATGAATTTGGAGGGATTTTCAGCCTTTTTGTATAGCTGGGTAATTTTTCTGTATGAAATCAGTGAATACAGGTACTATTGCTCTACATTCAGAGGTACCAATGCAGTGCTTCTGCATCAATTTTTTGGTGGTGTTTACTTCAATAACACGCTTCCCACCCTTCCCCCCAACTCCCAAACCGAAGTTTAGAATATATATTGCCTCGGGAAAATGCTATCAGCAATGACTGAGTGACAGATGTAGATGCTTACTAAGATCTAACTCAATGCGTCCTCCTTATTGCATGCATTATGTATTTTCCCCTTCTAATTCATATAGCAGATGACTTTTTTGCATTAAGGCTAAGGAGTATAGCAAACTGAATAAAATCAGTGAAATATAAACACATGCTCAAAGATGCAAAGGAGAAATCTGGTAAAAAAAATAAAAGGGGCAAAAAAAGCATTTGTTGTTCCTCCTGTTTGTCAGTTTGCAGTAGTCGCTCACATCATGTGAAGTGGATAACATCATTGTAAAGAGAATGAACAAATCTGAGATGCAAATTGATATGTCCCAGTACTAACACAGACCTTTAAGGTGTTTGCTAAGGGGTGGAGTAATTTCTTTGCCCTTTTGTTGCTTGAACTGGCAGAAGGTTTTGATTGAGGATGAGTTTTTCTCTTACCAGCATATGTGATCTATTTCTGGCAAAAACAACCCAGGTATTAAAGCATTGAATCATACAGTATGTTCATGGGAATATTTCAGTGCAATGCCAGAAAACTGTATTTATCTAGCAAGAAATTGATTCAGAGAAATCTCCAGGAACTCGCCAACAAAGTTTAACTTGACAAGCAGGTATTATTGCGGCATCGGGCGACAGGGGGGATAGCTCCTCCTAGCATGTCTCGTCCGAGCATCAACCAGGCTGTGATTATATTGTCCTTAAACATGCATATTCATTGAGTTACTTATGCATTACATTGTATTTCTAGAATTCCTCCCGCATGCACGCTAAAATGTGATAGTGGGCTTTGGGACCCCTGGTGGTTATTTCTTCATCATCTTCCTCTTCATCACTTCATTTTAGGATCATTGTCATGTCAGTAACCAGCAGGCAGGTTCTGGCCAGTTCTTGCGCAATGCATCTCTTAGTCATTTACTTATCTCTGTAGTTGCTAACAAAGCCTAACATCCTTGAAGTTACATTTACAACCCCATTCTTCAATCAGCCCCATTCTTCAAAATGTAGAGATAAATGTGTTTAGTTCCTGGCAAAATGAACATCAGACATTTCTATCACAACAGGAGTGTACTGGTTGTGCCTCTAATATCTGTGATTGTTGAATAGATGTTCAATTTATTAATTTTTTTCTAGTCTTTAATTATAACCTATTACTAATTACTAATCTGATAATTAAGTTAGTAATCTTTATAAGTCCTTGAAACAAAGATATCTCCCAAGTTCTTTCTTGCTTTACTCCCTTTCTTCTTTCCTTGCTTATATTTTTCTAGTAGTCTAGAAAATTACACAAATGTGCTTGTGAGATCTGTGGAGAGGAGGAGAAGAATGGTTCTGACTCAGACGAATTAAGTTGCACATAGTTTTCGTAAGTGTTTAGATGTTTCCAATTCATATTGAGGTATAATCATCAAATACATGTTAGATATAATTAGGATTTTATTCATAGGCTCGCAAGTAGAGCCCAAGTGAAAGAGTCAGGTGAACTGAATGGTGTAGATGTCTAGTCAAATTATTGGATAATTTAAATAGGCCTGAAATTAGTTCTACTGTATGTATGTCAATGTTTTCCCTTTTAATTGTGGTGCTCTGATTTCTCTTGGTTACCTGATGCCAAGTATTGCCAATGAGGGACTTTAGAGAAAGTATAAGATTGATTAAATGTCAACATGAGTAATCAAAACATCAGATTTTGCCATCAATTTTGATTTAAACATAGAAATGCTACCATCCCCTGCTATGAGCAAAGAGACATTCTACTCTTCCTCTTGCAGAAGCTTCTTGGAAATGCAGAACACGAGAAACCTGCTGCCACACACCTGACCTGCCAGAGGTGTTGGTCTCAGTGGAAGGTTGAAGGGAACCTGCAGCTCTTCCCAAAGTGACCTCAGCCCAAACAAAAGGTGCTGATGGTGTTCCACTGGTGGGCTGGGGGAATCGGTAAGCACACCATGAGGGACTCCTCAGAAAGAATAAATCTGCACTAGTTGCTTCTTACACTTGTGTTTTAATGCTGGTAATACAGCGAATGCTTTCATAGTTGATATTTAATAAGAGTTTTCATGGCTTACAACCTTCTGTTTTGTAGGCTGCTGAGTTAAGAAATGGAAAATAGTTCTGTTGAGGTTTCACATACATGACTAAGAGGTAGATTTCGCTAATTGTTTTTAATCAGATTAATGAGAAATTTATTTTCTGTTACTGCAAGTGACTACTGCAGTGATATAACTTGGCACCAGAGTTTTGTGCATTAAAAAAAAAATAGATCATTTATTAGAAACAGTGTGAGTAGTAACTAATTGGACATTTTAGATGGATTTTGCTTACTGGCAGATGGATGATGTGGCACATGTATATGCAGTATTGCCAACTGTAGACATTAGAAATCATGAGTCAGACCCTTAAAAGTCTTGAGAGTGATTAAGAAAATATGAAGATTAACTCCTGTTCTTTGGGCCCCTAGGGTAACATGAGTCAAGCTTGTGACAGCACTTGCTTGAGACTTCATAAAGGAAAGCTGAGTTTTTCTGGCTAATCACATCTTGTGGAGTTGGAGCTTTTTTAAAAAAAAGAAGCACAAAACCTTGCAAGATTGGCAATAAAACGATGATTTGGCAATGCTCTAATAAAGCAGGATGCCATTAATCTGAAAATAATCAGAGACTATATTTATTTGCGAACATCTGTGCGAACATAATATAAGCCTCGGATAGCAAGGTTTTCTGGGTGGGGTGGTTGTATCTGCTAATCTACAAAACAGTCTGCCTTTGCCAAAGGCATAAATCTAAATTTGTAGATCACTTTTTTTTTTACTTGTTTGGAATGTCTATTAATAAAGTGAGGAAGATAAATTGTTTACCATAGTAACAAAATTACGCTGTGCACCATGAAGAAGTTGATGAAATCATTGGAAGAAAACAGGAAGCAAGATGAGAACTCCAGTGTTTCTACACTGTGTGTGTAAGACGAATATGTTGTTTATGTTGTTCGACCCACTTGTTGCATTATTTGTCTCTCTGGTTGTGATGAGAGAGACAAGAAGTTGTCGCTGTTGCCTTAGGCCCAGCTCTATCAATGACAGTAGGCATCTAAAGGAAAATCTAGGCTGAGGTCTGTGTAAGCCAAAGGAAACAATCCTCAAATCCTTTCTCTCTCCAAATCTAGCATGGCAATCTGTATGGCTGTAGTTGCCTAAGCTTCTCCAGGGAAGTTATTTAAAAATCTGAATTGAGCTTTTAGCACCTGTGCCAGGTTTGCAAGGCCATTTGGGACGTAGAGGTTGAACACCAGTCTTTTGCACTTGCATCTGCTAAAGGGTGCATACCTCTTGCCAATGGCAGTGCAAGTCACGTTGCAGCGAGAATAGTTACTGTACCAGGAGGAGGAGCAGACTGGAAATGCAGTGATAAGTCCCTTTGATCCACTTCATAATCAACCTTTAAATCGGTGTGAGATGTGGGTTTGATAACAACTCGACCTGAGAAGTCTTGCTATGCACTCTGCAGACCTTGCTGCATGAGGTCACCTTTTACACTGTAACACTGTCTCAGTATGCAGGCAGAGCAGTGAGAGTCATAGACCTGGAAGGAAGTATTTTCTTTCTCATGGAACTGGAGAGTAATATACAGCTCTTAGATTCCCTTTTATGCACACCTTGAGAACAGCCTCACCACCAGTCTGCTATGAAATACCAAAGTAAGTAATCTGGGGAATACTGGGGTCCAGGTTGTGAGCTGAGTGGGTCAAAGTCCTGCTACAGTTCTAAACTTTTGAGTGATTCTGGTAAAGAACGAAAAACCAACCAAACAACCACCTCCAAAAAACCCCAAAAAACAACCAAACCCACAAAAGCCAACCAAAAAAACCCCAGCACCCTCCCCCACCGCTTCTTGTTTTTTCTGTTGCTGCACAAGCATGTAGGGTAGCATTCAGCCCTAAAAATCTATATGTCAGCAGCCAAGATATCTATGTCTGAAGTTCTTTTATAGTACTTCGACAGAAGTACTTCCAGGGTGTAACTGATCTCACCCTGAAGCAGGTGTATAACACAGGCTATTTGGGCTGCAACAACAGCTCGGCTTCTTGAAGGAAGAATCTAGAGTCAAGAGCTTGACACAGATGCATGTGCATACATTTAGGTGAGATGATATGTCCATCATAGCTGAAAAATCATGACAGTCAGGTGAAGTTCCCAATGACTGGAAAAAGGGTAATATAATCCCCATTTTCAAGAAGGCGAAAATTAGGGGAACTACAGAGCAGTCAGTCTCACCTCTGTGCCTGGCAAAATTCTGGAGCAGATTCTCCTGGAAGGCCTGCTAAGGCACATGAAAAACAACAAGGTGCTTGGTGACAGCCAGCATGGCTTCACTAAGGGGAAATC
>JANHGB010010838.1:0-20014 GCA_026283785.1 Coracopsis vasa
CCCCCGCCCCCAATACACGGGGGGCGTCTGTGGGAAGCTGCCAGAAGCTTCCCCCATGTGGAGCAGAGCCAATGCCAGCTGGCTGCAAGACAGACCCACTGCTGGCCAAGGCCAAGCCCATCAGCAACGGTGGTAGTGCCTCTGGGATAATGTATATAAGAAGGGGGAAAAGTTACTGTGCAGGAGCAATTGCAGACAGAGAGAGGAGTGAGAATATGTGCTAGCCACAGCTCTGCAGACACCAAAGTCAATGAGGAAGGAAGGGAGGAGGTGCTCCAGGTGCCAGAGCAGATTCCTGTGCAGTCCATGGCACAGACCAAGGTAAGGCAGGCTGTGGCCCTGCAGTCCACAGAAGTCCATGGTGGAGCAGATAGATATCCACCTGCAGCCCCTAGAGGACCCCATGCCAGAGTGGGGCATGCCTGAAGGAGGCTGTGTCCCTGTGGGAAGCCTGTGCGGCAGCAGGCAAACTGCAGCCTGCTAGTTCTCCTGAGCGGTGCCCTGTGGAAGTGATCCCATGCTGGAGCAGGGAAAGAGTGTGAGGAGTCCTCCTCTGAGGAGGAAGAAGCAGCAGAGGCAATGTGTGATGAACTGACCACAACCCTCATCACTTGTTCCCCTGCAGTAACGCCCAGAGAGGAGGTAGAGAATTTGGGAGTAAAGTTGCGCCTGGGAAGAAGGGAGGGATGGGGGGAAAGTGTTCTTAAGATTGGGGTTTATTCCTCATTATCCTACTCTGATTTGATTGATAATAAATTAAAATAATTTCTCCCCAAGTCAGTCTGTTGTGCCCGTTACAGTCATTGCTGAGTAATATTTTCCTGCCCTTATATCAACCCACAAGCCTTTCATTGTATTTCCTCTCCCCTGCCAAGGAGGAGAGTGACAGAGCAGCTTTGGTGGGCACCTGGTATCCAGCCAGGGTCAACACAGTTTTTCTGGAAAATGGCTTTCTGAAATGATGTGCAATATTCCTGATAAGTGTGCTAAAGGTGATTGTACTTCTAAAATATTAACCATTACTCTAAATTGATATATTATTAGTAAATAATATGTTAACTTGCCTGTGGTCTGATTTGGGAATGCCATATCAAATTTCTCCTGTTTTGGGAGCAAAAAATAAAACACTCCAGACCATGTTCCATTATAATACTTGTTCCATTCCCTCCCTACATAATTTTCTTACATTGTTACATTTATCTATATAATGTATGTCAGGACTAGAATATTTCATAGCTGCTTTCCTGTTTGAAGTTCCAAGTCCTAAGAAAAGAGTAAGCTCTTTTTTTCTTTTCTCTCCTTTTTTCCCATAGTTACATACATACATACATACGTACATTATTAGGAAGAAAGGGTAATCTCTAATTTGCGTAGCAAACATCTGCAGTTTCTTCCTTGAAATTAAAAATGTTCAGAACTGTAATGCTAACACGTTCAGTCTCTATGAAGCTACAGTGAGCCTGTGTGTTTATACACATGCTGTGTAATCTTGACATTTTAACCTTAGAGTTTCCTGATGCCGGTGTTTCCTATGCTTTAGATTTCTCACATCTATTGCTTGAGATTCCCTGTCTTTCTGTAGTTTCCTAAAGTATTGTCTTTCCTCTTGTAAGGAAGATCTGATTTTTATTTGAGCCTCAAACTGGCTTAAGTACACATTTTCAAACACATAAGTTTTACCTACTTGCTTTTAAGTATTGCCTGTCTCCATGGCTGGCCTTTCAGTTCTTCATCAGACTATCTGCCACCAGGCAAAAGCAGAAATGAAATAATGTTTGGATTTTTTTTCCCTACCTAGAGACTTAGAATATGAATTCCATCTGTGGCCTCTCCTGTTATCTGCATAGATTGCAACATTTGTTGTGAATCTTTGTCTGTTTTCTTCTTTGTTTAAACATCACATTAGAAACAAAATAAATAAAACCCAGGTAAATGCATTTCAGATGCTTTCAGCCAAATTGCGTACTCTAACAGCCAGCAAATCCAGTTCACCAGTGATGTTGAATCCTGTCAGATCTTACTATATTTTCTTACAGATAAATAAATACTTCTTGACTAGTCTTGATTGTTAAAGGCAGTGGGGTATGTGCATCAGTCAGAGCAGGTTCAGCAGACTGCCAGTTTACAGTTCCAAAGACAGTTGTTTGAATTTGATTTTTCAGCCAGGTAGAACCAACATTCAATTCTCCAGATGTTCTGTTCTCCATTAGGGCTGGTTTTATGTTCAAGCAGCCATTCTAGTTGCCAAAAACCCACTACCCAAGAATGGAGAAATAGACTATGTAAGATGAAAGTTACTTAAGTGTAGGAGAAAATTTGGAGTAAGCCCTGTCTTAATCTTTTGCCCTGAACTTCCTAAGTGTGATTATAACTCTAATGCTGGTTCTGCCTTCCACAATCAAACTGGAAGTGCTGAGCTAGGGAATAAAACATGACAGGAAGTTTTCTATAAACCTTACAACCCAAAAGAAAATCACAAAACATGGGTTAAAAATGAACTTAAACCCCCAATGGAGAATTTCATTCAAAGTACCAGTAAAGTCTTTGAACTCGGTTTTAAGAAAACTATACTTTCTATTTAAACAATCTTTTAAAGTATTGCCCCACATGCTGGTTTAGAAGCTCTATTCAGATGTTCTGGACCCTCTATTAAGCCCTGATCAGGCCCCATCTGGGATGCTGCATCCCACCCTGGGCTCCCTAGTACAACAGATACCTAGGCATACGGGAGCAGGTCCTGTAATGGGCCACAAAGAAAAGACTCAAGCATCTGATGTGTTCAGTTTTGTTGGGGTTGGAGGGAGAGCTCATGACATCCAGCAATGTCAGAAAAAGTTTTGAATTAAGCTGAGTTAACATTTTAGCAATGAAATACTCTGTCTTTAAGCAAAATGTGGGAAAAGAACTAATATATAATTTTATAACTTGTTATGACAAAATGGTCCTTGATCTTGAGCATTAGATGAAAAGAAAAGGCCTTAACTTGTGACAGGGGAGGTTTAGATGGGACATTAGGAAAAACTTCTTCACCAAAAGGGTTGTCAAGCACTGGTACAAGCTGCCCAGGAAGAGGTGGAGTCACCATTCCTGGAAGTATTCAAAAGACTTATAGATGTGGCACTTATGGACATGGTTTAGTGGTGGCCTTGGAAATGCTGGGTTAATGTTTGGACTTGATGATTCCTTAAAGGTCATTTCCAACCTAAATGTTCTGTGATTCTATGATTAAGAGCTGCTTTAAAAATCCTTGAGTAGAACTTAAAATCTAAATTAAAAAGCTGCTTATAAATACTATTGACCTTAAATATGAGAGGTCCTCTCTGTTTCTACAGAGAATATCATACTTCAAGAGAGCAATATAATCCCCAAATAAAGATTAGCCTTGCCTAAAGCGGAAGTTTTCTTTTGATTAGCTGTGAAGGCTTTTGCCGTATTATTTTTCAATAAATAATGCATTCAGTGCATTCTTATAATGTAGAATTTTACTTTTTATAATGTATTTTTTAAATGCATATAGTGAATTTTACTCACTTTTATGTGTGTTATCAGTGTATCTCCTTATTTGTCTGCCTCACTTGTTCATGTTGGTGGGTTGCTGCTATCAGTGTTTTTAAAAGCACTGAATTAATAAATGAATGCTTAATGAGTCTCAACTAGGTGGCTTCAGAAAATGCATTTCCATTCTCTAAGGAAATTATGCTTGTACTGAGCTGAAGAAGCTGCTTTAGCTCATTTCTTTTGTTCCCTTAGCTTAGAAAGATCTTTAAAATGTCAGTGTAGTTCCTTACACCATCCAAGCCATGCCAGAAAATCTCTCATGAACTTTTGCCACAGCAGATTCTGAATACACTGGTGAAACAACTCATTGTGCGCTATTTTTAATGAGCACTCCTTACTTTTCCTTTTGAGTCATACACCCTTATTTTGTTTGCCTTTTTTTCCACTCCCTTATTTGTACTAAAAGATGAAATTGTTGTTGTGCAAGTCCTCCTCAGAATTCAGTTCCCGGCAGCACTGTGAGATGTGTTTACTCTGTTTTCTGCTTTGGTATTAAACCCTATGCTGTGTTTGGGCAAAACAAAGGTGTATGACATTAGCATTCAGAAGACCCTAGACATCATGTTTCTTCCCTGAAACCTGAGTTTAAATGTCATATTCATCAGATCAGATACCTGTACAACTGCAGAGTGTGCCGGAGGGAGGTGGCCCTGAGCCTGCACTTGTCTGCCTTGCCGTGCGAGGCCCAAAGGATTCTGCGAGCTTGTGGAAACAGCTGTATCCACTCGCCTCAAACTGCAGGCACTTCTCCCGTACTGTTCAAACTCCCCAGCCAAACCTGGGTTTGCTATTTAAGAAGCAAGAGTTGAATGCAAAGAGTCCAAAAGAAGCAAAAGACCTAGAAATAGCTCCATATTAGCATTTTGAGAGGGATTATGTGAGGGTTTCGGCATAAAACTCTGTATGATCTCAGAGGATGTTTTGAAATCCCCAACAAATCACTTCTCACAGAGGCTGGATTAAGATCTCTGGAGTAAATGCAGTGATGGTCCTGTGCTACATCACAGGAAGGAATGAGTAACAAAACCTTGAAATACTACTACTATCATCATCATCATCATCATCATCATTATTATTATTATTATTAAGGAAACAGGTCACTGTTGGTACATACTGTGCTGCTTCAGTCTTTCAGCTCTATTGTATAGTTACAATGACAAAGATTAGAGGTGTTCTTGTAGTGAACACATAAACTGTATAATCTCCCTCTGGCTTTTAGTATTTCTCTGGATCACAATGCTGAAGCAAAAACAGTGAGAAGAGAACAGAAAAGCCTGAGGATTTTGGCTAAGTCATTGTTTCCCAGAAACTGCACAGCAACTGGTGGCTGCACAAAAAGAAAAGATAATGGGGGTGGTGGTGTCTCTGAGAATTAATGCTGTATTTGTTTTTCTTCTTTTTAAATAGCTTTATTTATTTTGGATACTGTATTAATTAGGGCTCACCTGAAACTTTTTTTAACTTCCAACTTATTAACTTCTAATCTGTCACACATTTTTTTATTAGCTCATTTTCTCTCCAATATAGCTCCCCCTGAGGAGATACTTGTGTAGGATTCAGAGGGAGGAGGCTCTGTTGGAGGGAGAAAAATTCATAGGGCAGTGTGTAGGAGGATGAGCAAGACAAGAAGGAGGAGGCAATCTTCATGTTTTGGGAGGAAGGAGGGGGACTGTATCAAAATAATGAGGTGAATTAAACAGAGACTAGAACAGCAGAAAGTGAAAGTAATGGGGACTAAGAGACTGTTTTAATAGAAACTGGGATCAATGGCAAAGAGGTGTGCAGGGAGATAGTCTGTCTGTACAAAGCAGTACAGAATCAGCGTTTTAGGAACAGCATGAAAACAGAAAGAAAAGATTTAGAAGACTGCAGCATTTGCCAGGTTTTCCAAGCTGCAGTGTCTTTCATTAGAATATTATAATAGCTGCATGCAGAGGAATATTCTTTTACTTATTTACTTGCTTTGAGAGATCACAATAAACTAAAGCATTCAAGGACTGTCTGAATAGATTAGCTGTGGGGTATTCTGCATATCAAGGCACTCAAGCTGACTACTTTGTAAGGCAACCAGGTGCTGCAAGACAATAGATTACTGTTGAGCATCAAGCACTGTGAAAGTTAGTATTTGCTGAAGATACAAATGTTTTGCATAATCCTTTCTGTATTAACTCCTACATCCTCTACCTGCTACATTTATGAAACCAGAGATTCACCACTGATCTGATTAGTACAGTTAGCATCAACTGAACACAAAAAAAAAATCATGCTCCAACCTGAAAATGCTGTGAACCTCTGACTGGCTCTGGGGGAAATAGGAGCTCCGGAAAAAATCTGGAATCTGGCAGCAGGGGCTTGGCTGTGGTATTAGAACACAGTAAAATTTTGGATGAACTTGAGAAATTAATCAAGCAAGGGTAGATCTAAACAATTTCCATGGCATTACGTCCAATTCAGTTTGGTAACGTTTGACCAGATGGTAACACATTGATACATGGTGCTACTGACGTTATAGCAATTAATCTGTCAGAAATACCCATACAGAACACAAAGGCAGTTACAGCTATTACCTAAATGAACACTCCGTGTAGAATTATTTTCTTTGTGTTAGTAAGAGGTGAACTGTTGGACAAGTCAATTGAGTTGTGTAGTGACTTAAATATGATGTCAAATCGCTGCAAACTGTTGATTATAATGTTGCTAGTAAAAGCCAGACCATTGTATCTCTGCAGCTGCCAGCTACCTATTCACTTACCTAAAAGATAAGCTGATCTGTTCTTGCTAAAGAGGATTAGCCACCATTACGGAAACTATTGATTTGCATATGTACAGATACATGAAATTAAGCTTGTGCTATGCTCTCATACCTCATTTAAAAAGTCAGCAATATGCTAACACTTGGAAAGCTTGCAAAAATTCTGAGCCAGACTCTGACATGCTACAGCTACATTGTCCTGACTATCCAGAATTCTCTTTCATTACTGCTTTCTACTGCAGAGTACTTCAGGATTGTTTCATTGCACTGGTACTACAGTCCTAATGAACGCAAAATGGCACCAAAGATGCAGAATTTTCCAAAACAGAATCTAATGTTTCTCATAAATCCTAAATTCAAATGGAAAATTTCAAAAGAAAACATTCCTGGGAGACTTTGGGTTTCAAATTCATGTCTGGAAGGCTGGAGACATGTTCAGTAGGATTGTTTTAATCAAGAATCTGCATCAGATGAAGAAACTGTACGCTTCAGATCAGTGAAAAATGCCAAAGGAGGAGGAAAAAGGAGCAGTGCACGTATTACTTTTGGTTCATTTAGAAGTGGTCATTTTTCATATGGGAGAAGAAGAGAGATGGAAGAATGTGACAGAAATAATCGCACAATTGTGAATATCTAACAGCTGAGCAGGCATTGGAAATCTTTAGATAGAGCTACGCAAATCACGGCACATGCCAGTGGTGGCACACAGACCATTGCCAAGCAGCTCATCATTCAGGAAAAAGCCAAGAGCTGCTGCTGCGATGATGGCTTTCAACAGCAACTTCAGCTATTGCAGTTCCTCCTCTTCAGGCCTGGCCAGGTGTCCAGGGCACACCACCAGAGGTCTTTGGACGGGTTCTTGGTGAGTCTTCCTTTGGTAAACAGTGCATGTGTGATCCCCTTCCAGACACCTCATACATCTGAGGAAAGACTAACAATCTGGATTATTCCACAATCTACATTTCAGTAATTCTGAGGTAAAATCATTACGCTTGAGGTGGATATTTTTTTCAAGTGTAGCTAATCTTGCACTATGGCAATATCTTTTTTTATTCTTAATTAAGACTCTTGCCTTTTTTTAATTCTGTTTTTTTTAAATTACTCTGACAAATTCAGTACTAGTGGGTTCCCTTTATCACAAAAAAGCTAGCTTTCTTCTTCATCTTTCCATTCCTTTGTTATGTTCTTATGAGCTTGCAAATCTGTAAGCACTTTTCTCCATTTGCAGGCGAATGCAGGGAGGTCAGGATGTTTATAAGGCCCTGGAATTCCAAAAAATTCATTTTGTATTTTAGTTTTGATTATTGCCACTTAAGCATAATGACAACATCCATCCAGTTAAAAGTTCAGGTTCGTTGGAAATTGCTTTTTTTTTTTCAGTGAACCATTGCTAATCAAAAATGTATGAGCAATGCTTTCATAAGTAAAAAAATAGTAAAATAGTCTCATAAGGAAAATAAAATAAAAAATGGAGAGTGAACAACTTTCTGTTCTAACGTGGCCATCTGTCATTTATAAAGACATCACCCCATTAACCTGTCTAATCAACTCCATTCTTTTTTCAAAGTTGGTTAAGTAAGTTTATGAGGAGACATAGATGTTCTCTTGATTAAATCTGTTGTAAAACGGCCTCCCTGGTGTTCTGCTTTGTGTGCATTTACACATATAAAGGTAATTACAAGTACATATCACTACTGTAAATTCCATGCTTGTCATATTACAGTACATGACATTTTCATTTCCTCCTGGTGAAAATGAAATCTGATATTTTCTGTTCAAGCAATAATGACCAATTAGAATTTATTATTAATGTTTGTCCTAAAGTACTCCAAGTCATGAGGTGGTTTCCTCCTAGGCAGTTGAATTTATAATGTGGAAAAAAAGGATTTGACATGTTGCTATACCACCTTCAACCATTCCCTCTCAAGCCTGGTTATTCCTTCAAGAAACTGGGAGACCCCTATGGAAAACCCACGACTTAGGGAAGAACATTACTGAGTTGAAGTTTAAAGTGGTGAGTTGAAATAACCAATTCTCCTCAGCAGAACTTTCTGAAGTCTGTCTCTGACCCGTCCTCCCTGACATTTTACTTGTACCAGAAGGCCCAGAGCTTAGTTCTCTTGCAAGTGAAGGTAGCTCTGAAGAAGGCAGAGTCAGTTAAGTTGCATCAGTTCTGATGCAATGTGGTCAGCTATCTTAATCGGGATTTCTTCAGTGCCTTCACATTCTACCAGTAATGGGGAAACTACTGGAAACTGACCCTTTGAAGAACTGCCCAAGGAGTAAGTTCAAATAACTGCACTATACCTGGGAACTACAATAGGAAGGCTTTTATGACATGCAGCCAAAGTTTAAGTGAATAGCTGAAATACCGGGCATGTTTTAAATGCTTTACTCGTCGCTCAGATAAGTTCCAAACAGGTTATATTTGATAAAATGCCAGTTCCATCACTGCCGATTTCAGAATTTGGATATTTTTTTTTTTTATTTCCTGATTCTTCTCTTATTTGAAATAAAATACATGTCCTCAGATCCTGAGATGAGAAGATCTACGTATCTGGAGATTTTTTTTCAACGGTGATGGAAAACACATTTATTTTTAAAGGAGTACTGACCACTTTTGGAGTGTCCACCAGGAGTACTTTTTGGAGTACTCCACCAGCAGTACTGTTTTGAGAACCAGTGTTCTTCTCATTATGTGTGAAACCTTCCCTCTAGAAACTTTCCTCTCTGGAGGTAACTGGAGAGACAGGCAACACACAAACCCACAGTGAAGAGAGGAGGAAAGACAAGTCTATATCATATGTGGAGGGAGAGATGGTTAAAAAAAAGCAAGCTGCGGGAATTTTGTTGTGACATATCATATGATAAAAAGCAGACAACAACTTCTGAGTGCTCCATTTGGAAGATGGAAACAGATCTGCTGTACTCACTGGAATGCTGTGGAGGAGCCTGGGAAAGAACTAGCTGGGGAGTACTACAACTCAGGGAGTGGCCAGCACGTCTCTTGACAGATCTTGGGGTGCTAGAAATTCAAAGGCAGCCTAAAAATAATCAGACAAAAAGTAAATACCCACAACCTTATCTCAAGCACAGAGACAGACAAATGGGGAATTTCTTTCTGAATCTGGCTGGCCACCTTTTCCTCTTTCCCAGTTCATAAGCGCATGAATCATAGTCATAGGCATAGAGAGGCAACCGTTCCATCACCTTTTTCTCTCCTTGAAGAAAACCCAGCATGTTGAAAAATAAGGAGTAGGCTTCATATCATCTTTACAGTCTGAAGGCAATTGGGTGTTAATATCATGAGACAGCTAAAATTCTAGTCCAATGTTGGTAATTTTAAAAAATGAGTGGTTTTACACAGTTTGAAATCTACTTCACTGCCTCTTGCCTTACAGTATTTTTTATCTCAAAAGTGAAAGGAGTTAGTAGTAGAAGAGTGTAGAAGCAGTATTGGCAGACTAAAACCTCTGAACTTGAGCTTGTTGAGGCAGCTAGCACACCAGATCTCATGGCAGGGTGCTCTGAAGGGCAAAGGGCCACAGATAGCTGGTCAGTCCTCAAGGCCAGACTCCCGACAGCAGAAGGACAGTCCATCCAGAACTGCAGGAAAACAGGCATAGGTATCAGCTGGCCAGACTGGCTGAGCAGGAAACTCCTAAGTTCAAATGTGAAAAGGAAGAGTATGGGACTGGAAGTGGGATGGGCTGCAAAGTAGAAATAGAAGTATTGTGCATATGGAGGCATGGAGTTGGGTGTTGCACACTGTTACATGTTGCCCAGAGAGGCTGCAGAGTCCCCAGCCTTAAAAATTTACAAAACTAGAGTGCATGAACTTCAAAACTAGCCCTGCCTTGAGCAGGAAGCTGAAGCAGGTGACCTCCTGAGGTCCTTACAGTTACTCAATGACTCTATATTCTTCACAGAATCTGAAGCTGTACAGGCCACCCTAGACCACTTTGCTCAGGGCACTGTACATCTGAGTTTTTACTACCTCTGCAGAAAGGCTACATGCATTTTTAACTGAGACATATGAATTGAACCTAATTTAAACTTAGTCCTCTGGTATTTTTCTTTTCAAATTGTGTGAAATTCATGTACCACTATGTGGGTTTCTTTCTTGGAGAAGATGTCAGTTTTCAAAGCAGAATCTGCATTGTCATGAGGATTTTAAAGATATAATCAATTAACACACGGATTTCATTTAGACTAAAATTGGGTTTTTTTCTAATAAAATATAAACCGAAGGCTACCTTTTAGTTGTTTCTTTCTATGTGTATAAAAAATGAGTCATATCAGAGGCAAAAGCCCCTGTGTGTCAGCATGATATGAGAGCAGCAGGAATTTTCTACCACATTCACTGCACTCTTTATTGAATAAGATATATAAGCAGGTCTAAAAATATTTATAACAGAAAAGTGGACAAGTTAACTTCTTGATGGTACTTCCTGTAAAGTATTTCTGCAATTTCTTTGTCAGGATATCCCATTATTACAAATTTGAGCCCAGGGTTGAGAAGTCATTTTGCGTAAGCCCATGACTACTGAGATACACTGGGGTATCTTTAGTTAGAACATCATATTTAGCTGAAAAAGGTTTATGTGTTCTAGTAGTGCCGCTGAATTGGTTTTGATTGCAATGCCATGGGTGGGTGTTTCCCCCCTCTTTTCTTTTGAATATACTTCCAGTAGAATGGGGAGGATATTTATCCATTTCAGAAGGATCTCTCTTTCACAACTTAAGTTTGTCTCTTAAAAGGATACAAAATTTAAACAGGTGTTGTAATTCAGCAGCATATAACCTCAGTGTTTGAATTTATCAATACTGCAAATTGGATTCTTGCTTAAACAAGAGAGAAAAAAAAAACAACGTAATAAAGGGTTTGGGATTCAGCTGCAGAAAACAACCATTAGTAACTTTAGGTTTTTTAGAGGCTTGAATCCCAGCATTACTAGAGTGTGAATGTCATTTGGTCTGGCTATAGATTATCCTAGTGATAAGTCTATTTTCTGCTTCTTGAAAAAGAATTTTCCACTAAGATTATGACTGCCAGATTTCCCCATTGCTGCCCTCAAATAATTTGGAGGCTTCCATCACCTTTATACGAGTTGTAAAAGGGATGAGTTGGCCCTGGGACCACATATGCGACTGTTCCTACAATACTGCAGACAGCTGCTAGTCTGAAGATCACAATTTGAAAGCCCGTATGTGAGCAGATAACCATGTTCTCCACTTACTAAAGTAATTTAACTAGCCACATTGTAAAATTATACTGCAAGACATTCATGATCCTTGAGATGAAACATGTTACTCTTCAAATAATGCTTTACAGTGAAATATTTAGTCCTGAAGGTAAAAAAGAAAAAGCATAGAAATATCTTAATTTAAATGTGGTATCTCATCTTTCTTATTTTTAATATATCCACCTACTACAACTGATGATTGGGTAAGTAGACATTCAGCCATATGCCTTTTAGACAAAAACTTTTAAAGTCACATTTTCTTAATTTGAAGTGGGTGGTGGATAAAATGCATGAGGAAAGTCAGATTTTTCTGCCAACTACAGCATAGTGGAACTCTTCTGGCATAATGAAGTGTTAACTAAGTCATGCTTTTGCTGAATGATTTAAAGTGTGATTCCACCACCAAGAGACTGCAAAAAAAAGCAGGGCTCCATGGTGTCTCAGTAGTTACAGCATAAGGTATGCTGAGTTTGCAAGGAAAAGCGGTGGGAATGTTTGGTTTGGGAAGTTTTCCCCTCCTGACTTCCAGTCCCCCAAACTCCTCCTTTGGGTTTTTTATATCTCATGCATCATTAGCTGGAATAAATTATCATCAGACTAAATTGCATGATTAACTACTGCTGAGTTGGCAGTAGAGGGATAGAGACTTTAACCTGCACCATAAGCAAATCTGGTAGGAAATAACTGATAAGAAAAATGCTCAGTCACCTCACTAGGGTACTAAATAGCCTTTTCTAGAAGAATCAGAGCTTTAAGGAAACCATAAAAATGAGATAAAACAAGCTTGCATAAAAAGATGCATGATATCCCAGTCTAAGAAAAACTCACTAGAGTCAGAAAATTAAGAGTTTCATGGATAAATTTCAGACTCTTCTACAAACACAGGGCGGGGGGGGGGGAGGGGGAGAAGGATCAGGGAATTGAGAAAGACACAAATAAAATCTCAAGAATCAATTCTTTGCTTAGCCAAAAAAATCCAACCAACTAAAAAATCCCAACCAAAGTAGAGAGAGTAGATTTTTTGCAATGCACATACTTTACATAGAAATGTCTTAAACCAGGTAACTCTGAATAATCCACTGAAGTGTAACCTAAAAGGGTGGAAAAGTATAGAGTGCAGGCACTATCTGTCCCCCCACCCTGTTTAATTTGCAGAAGTATTAAAAGGCAGCATACAACATCTGGCCTCTATTTCCTACAGAGACCAGATTTATTTTCACTTATATTAAGAGACCATGATTTTTGTCTAAACAGCTCTCTGCTCTTTAAAACCCTCCAACCATGGTACTCACAGTACCTTTGCTCTGCCTATGCAGAACCTCTCCAATCCACCCCTCAAAGAAGCAGCAGAGGAAATGAAAGGTGATTTTTCCAGGGAGAGGGCAGATATGGCCCCTTGGCACCTTTCTTCCCTGTTCATTCTCCACTGCTGGGGCAGAGGCAGAGCTGCAGCAAAAGGCTAGTACTGCAGCAAGTAAGCTAAGATGTGAGCAGGGCTGGAAATACCATGTGCTGCCCTGTACTATGAGCACTGGGAGGTGATTCGTGCTAGCAGCAGGTTTTTTCTTCATTATTTGTGTTATGCCATACTCTTTTGCTACTGTGGGATTCAAACTATTCAAAGTATTTTTAATTAATGAGGACCCACAAAGGAAGAAAACTGTACTCCTACAACAGAATAGAACAGCAAGGAAGTTCTTATGTGAGCCAGGGTTCTAGGGAAAATACTGTCAATGAGGCACAAGCTACCTACATCTAGATTTAACACTGTGGCAGTGTTAATACTTTGAGCTAGTTAAATAATGTAAATTGGAAACAAAACCAAACGCAGAACATTAAATAGGCTATAGCACTCATCAGGAATGGACACTGCCTGGCAAAGCAGTTGGCCTGAGTTTTCCTGCCTAAATTACACCTGAACTGTTGACTAATGTTACTCCAAATGAAATTTAGAAACAACTGAGGGCAATGGGGTTGTTTAGCCTGGAGAAGAGAAGGCTTAGGGGGGACCTTGAGCCAGGGCTTGGCAGTGCTAGGTCAACAGTTGGAATCCATGATCTTAAGTGTCTTTTCAACCTAGACGATTCTGTGATGCTATGAGTTAACTTCGGGGTAGGGAGCAGAAGAGGAGGAGACACAGTCCGAGAAATTCACTGCTGCAGTGCCGCTATTCCGCCACCAGGCGGCGGCACCCTGTGAGGGGCAGATGCTGCAAATGCCGCCATTTTGCCACCAGGGGGCGGCAGGGAGCACCCTGCTGCGAGCTTCCCCGCTAGTGCTGTATTACGGTGGGCAGCTAGCAGAGCGGAGGAGGTGCGCGCTACTGCGCATCCGCTCTCGTGGGTCGACCGAGCTGTTGTTGGCCGGCGTGCAGCCGGGCAGCCTGGAGCAAACCGGTAGGGAACCGGCAGCACAAGTGCCTCCCGGGCCACGGTGGTACCAGATCACGGTGGTGTGGTGCTGCACGCGCCCGAGACCAGCGCTGCCACCCGGAAGCCAAGTGCCGGAGAACTACATCTCCCGGCGTGCCCCGCTGCCAGCATGGCCGCCCGGCCTCCGGCCCTCCGGGCATCCGTACCTCGGGCCTGGTTCACAGGGTGCTCGCGGTCCGGCGACAGCTCAGCTCTTGGGAGGGCTTATCCCCCACTGGCAGGTGGGAGTGTCCCTGTTGCACAGCTGATCGTACCCGTCGCCACCCCAACTCCCCATGGGAAGGCGGGTACTGGAAACCAGCCACAATAATTAGCAAGTTAATTAATTAACACCCACAACTTGAACAGTCGCTAGATTGTCCGACACTAATCTTGCTTGGGAAAGGGTGTTGCTAATGAAAACTGACACATGGAGCCCATTCTACCAGCACACCACAGGATGCTAAATGTCGATTGATGCTGTTCGTCACCTCCTTCGGGCCCTAAAAACTTTCACGATGCCAAGGCAGGAGGCAAAAGAAATGAAGTGCCTTGAGTAACTTACAGGTTTCACAATGGTCATGTAGCTCAAGTACATGACAGGCAGCTTTGCTGAACAGCATTAAGGGAGATATATGCAGCCTGGTCTCTTGGAGTGTTGCTTTTGGTCCTATGTTAATCAGTTGCTGAGATAGCTTGCTCTGATGTACTTGGGAGGCACTGCAGAAAAGCAGCGTCTCAGCTATTTATTTTCCCTTCAGAATACCTAAGCAAGACAGACAAGTGTTACAGCACTAAAGGCAGGTCTTGCATAGTAACTATTATGAGACGTTTAACTCAATTTACCATTACAGTCTTAGTCCCTTTCCCCATCTAAGGTGTTGAAAAATTCCTGCTTCTACTAGATTAACCAATGCTTTATAAACTGTTGCTTTTTACAGAAGCACATCACAATGCTGCAGGAGCACTCACTGCAATGTTGTTTCTGTCGTGTCACTTTCCTTGCAGGGGAGTCTCGTTCTTCACCTTTGTTCCATACAGGGGGCAGCACAAGCCATCTTTTTGGGCTTACCGCAGCTCAGTTGTCTTTGTGAGCCAGCTGTGCTGGGATACAGATCCTCCATGTGCCCCTCAGAAAGCCTGCATGCAGAAGTTGCTGTGAAGTAACTGACCTTCAAGTAGCTTCTTCCCAGGTGATGCAGCATATTGCACTCCACTGTCCTCAAACTGGTATACTTGCTAGTACTGAGTGTAATACAGGCATCTATACTTCTGGGTCAAACGTGTATCTCCAGCAGTTGGCATGGTATCCCAGTCTCTTTGTGTCTGTGAGAGTGGCTTTGGGCCTGCTGTCTGAAGAAGGAAAGCTTTTCCAACCTAACTAATAATAATAATAAAAAAAGACATAAAATAACTACAGGTGGTACGTACCTGCGCTACTTGGTACTCTTCAAATAAAAATGTCAGGTAGGTATGTATTAATGACCCATAACAGGCCATCTCAGCACTTCTATATGGAGTGAGACGCCTCATTGTTTCAGGACAGGACATCTTTTTAGTCTCAAAATGAAGAGCTAGCCCGGTCCACCCCTATGGAGACATTCACCTGGAAACATGATGGTGTTGGCATGTCTTTCCCTGGACTGTTTTCTACAGAATGAGTGTGATCTAGTCAGAAATCACCAGTTGGCGTACAACCCTCCCCTTTCTCAGCAGGTCTGTTTGATGACCATGTGCTATCAGTCTACATCAGTCTCAGAGGCTCTGGCAGGGAAGTTCCAGAAGAACTGCTAGCCTGCAAGTCAAGAGTCCATGCGATACAGAAATGCCCAAGCAGTCAATCCTGCTTCATAAGTAGCTCAACTGATGTTTATTTGCCCAGCATGGCTTTGTAGTGCTGCAAGGGCTATTTGACTCAACATCAGCCTGCCACTCACCAGCACAGTGATTTGCATCTCTCACCAGAAAGCAGTACTTTTCTCCATGGGGCATTGCACAGCACTGAGCTGTTCATTTGGCTTAACGCAGGGCATGAGGCCTAACACTGAAAACACAGCAAGAAATACAGACCAGGAGTAAGTTTCCCAACTAAGAGCGTGGTGAGTGCTGCGAGTGCTGTTTTTCCTCCTTCATTGCCAAGTTGCAGTTCAACAGAAGCCACTGTTGGACTAGGAAATGGGGTCTCTCTCTGGATATCCATGAATTCAGCGTGGTCCCAAAAAACCTGCATGATACAGAGCACAGGTTTGAACTATTTGCCTGCTGCAGTGAGTCCAATAATTTCCATCTGATTAAAATTTTTCTTTGAAAAAGACATCCAATTTCTTCCTGAAGAGGCAGAGAAATGCTGGCATGCGTCTGTAATCTGCGAAACACAAAACAAGGAGCATGTAACACAACGCACCATCTCAGCACACACAGGTAACATACCCCTTCCTTCCCAACCTATCTGCCAGAGAGATTTTAGTATGAAAAGATCATTACTGCTATGATGTTTAGGGTTTGTTACAGGAGGAGAACAATAATGGGCTCCTATGAAGTCAAACATTTACATCAAAATATCCCAGAGAAGAATCTTGGTTTTGAGCACCAGACAAGTAATCATGTTCTGTAAGAACCTGAACCCAAAGGCAAATGACACCCTGACTGGGCTGGCGCTTACCCAGGCAGTGGTCCAAGGCTCTGGCGCCACCAAAAGGCACCACTGCTGAATGTCAGGGATGTTTCTGCTGTGCCTGAAAAGCAGCAGGAGCAGATCAATGCACAATTCTGCTTCTCCTCAGGCTTCCAAAACTGATCACAAAATGAATCCCAGTTCAGGGAAGCAGTAGCCAGCAATATCAGTAAATGCCCAACATCTTCTCTTCACACAGGAAACCTGAGGAAGTAAAAATGTAAGTTAATTTTCTTCCTAGTAGCTGGTGCAGTGCTGTGTTTTGGCTTTAGTCTGAAAACAATGCTGATAACACACTGATGTTTTAGTTGTTGCTAAGTAGCAGTTTCCCTGATAGAGGACTTTTCAGTCTGTCAAGCTCTGGCAGTGAGAGAGGCACAAGAAGCTAGGAGGAAGAAGAGACAAGGACACCTGGCCTAAACTAGCCAAAGGGGTATTCCATACCGCAGCACGACATGTTCAGCATTGAAACTGGGGGAGTTGGCCAGGAGGAGCCAGTAACTGCTAGGGATTGGGCTTGGCATCAGTCAGCAGGTGGTGAGCAATTTTACTGTGCATGACTTGTCTTTTTTGGGGGGGTTATACCTCTCTCTCTTTATTTCCTATTATTATTAATAATATTTATATTATTATATTTTACTTTATTGCTAAGTTATTCTTATCTCAACCCATGAGATTTTACCTTTTTTCCCATTCTCCTCCCCATCCCACCGTGGGGGTAAGGGAGTGAGCAAGCGGATGTGTGGTACTTAATTATCAGCTAGGGTTCGACCCAGTTCTTTTTGGTGCTCACTGTGGGGCACGAAGAGTTGAGATAATAATAGGTCGAACCAAAGGGTGTAAATACAAATTAGTTGTAAGCATTCGTTGCACTGGTTTAATAGTTGCTGGTCACAATGTTGATTTATGGGCTCTTGGAGTTGTGCTTGTTCTCAGGGCTGTGTTGCATAATATCCTGCTCACAGTATGTGTTCACTGTGGTGATGTTTTTTGTCCTTGGGGCCTGGGCTAAGATCATTATTTTGTTGTACTTCACAGTATTAGCTTATGATATGATAGAATTCCTGGTTGTGAAACTAATCTTGTATGTGTACTCAGCGTTGCTGTCACCTATGTTCTTCAGACGTAATGTATTGGGAGCTATTAGTAATTACACCTTTTGCCTTTTCTTCTCAGAAAGCCAACTCCAGGGGCACACATCTTCTTACAGCTTCCTTCCTTCCTTCCTTCCCTCCTTCCGACATCTTCCTTCTCCTCCAGGGTGATTACAGCAGAATTTGGGATTTTTTAAGATTTTTAATATCCTTTGAGGCTGCTGCATTGTGGCAAGTTATAACTGCCCGGGTGCAGAACCTGGTGGTGAAGGTACGCCATGTGGATGTTCATATACTCAGGAACGACAGTCATCTTCCCTTCACACAGGAAATCCAGGGAAGTAAAAACATGTTTGAGCGCCTCACAAAAATCAAGTTGCACAAGAGAAGAGTGAGCAGGCAATTTCTGACTCCCTTGGGTCTGTATGCTTTGAGGGATCCCTTTTGGACTTGGCTCACCCAGGATTTTTCAGCAAACCTTGAGCCAACCTCATGTGTTTTGCTACCTGACTTGGTCTGTCTGTCCATGTTAGCACAGGCTTGAGGGTGTCCTAGGCTGGGTGGTGTGAAGCGGCTTGCCAACTGTATTTGGGTGCCACAGTGGACAGGAACACCTTTGCTTCTTACAGTCTCTGGTGAAGCCACCTTGCTTGGGGCAGTAGCAAAGTCTGGTGATTGCTCTTGCACAGATGGTGACCTGAAGCACAAGTTTTGCTGAGGTAGAGTTAGTTGTCTGAGAGCAGGATATCTGCGGAATGCAGATACCTGAACTGCTCCTGCCTTTGGGCAGCACTACTCCATCACTACCCTGGGGGTTTCCCTCAGAGACCAAACTGGAGCAGGGCATTTAAAAATGGGGTTTCCAACTGTTGTCTCCTGTGGCACTATATAGCTGAATTCTATGAGAGCTGCTGGGGAGAGGAAACCACAGCCCTGGTGAGGCATGGGATGCAACAGCAGAGATCTCTTCTATCTCCCATGGGCTGCACAGAGTTTCAGCAGCACTTGGCCAGTACTTGTGCTTTGTGCTCTTTTTCTTCATGAGTTTGCATTCAGAGTCTTTTCAAATAAAAGGAGAATACTTTTTAATATGAATCAGTGCAATAGAAATTGCAATACTACTTACTTAATGGACATGCAGGTCATGTTACGTGATTTATTTCTGTAGCAGGGTCGAGGTTATATTTAATGTGCCCTTTGGATTCTCGCTAGGAACACGGCAGGCAGATGAGCAGGGACATGTCTTAGAAGAACTGCTGTTTTCAGAGCTGGTCCTGATGACTAGCAGCAAGACACAGAAGTAATCTTGTCAGTGAGTAATGCATTTACAAAAATACTGTGTTTCCGATGGCACAGTGATGACTCCTCTGTACAGACAACGGCAGAAGGAAGGATAGCTTGGTGGGGCGGCATATTGTTGCCATGTGATGATTCAGGAAAAGGACATTACAATAACTTTGCAGCCCATCTGCCGTCTCACCCCCAGCTTTTGCTATTGCCCGAGATGTCTACAAGCTGCAAATACTCAGATACCTCTTAGTCTGGCCTTTGGGTCGTTTTTACTTTCTTCCTTGTCAAGGCACTTCTGTCTTCAAACTCTTCCCATAAAATACTTCCCATAAACTGTGATTTTGCTTGCAGCACATTTAAAGAAGTGAACAGTGAGCTGCTGCTGTCTGAAGGGTGGCTGTAGCACTGCTTTGCCCTCAGAGCACAGGTAAATCTTGCAGTCTCATTTTGGTGAAGTGCCAGTGAGTGGACCAACCTTCAGACTAGCCCGAGAGCTCTTGTTGAGTGAGTAGGGAGGCACATGCTGAAAAGCTGACTCAATGACATCATGCATCCTGCATTTGTAATTCTTCACCTGGTTCTATGAAAGGCCCCAGTTCTCAAGAAAATGGTGTAAGAAGGTCCCCTAACCACAATGTCCTAACCAAACCTACTCTCCTTTAGCACCCGAGAAGAGGCACAGCATGATAACCAAAAGGCAACATCTTCACCCATCAAGCTTGCAAATAAAACCAAATGGGTAAGTTACCTGAAAATCCCCACAGCAATTTACTCATTCCAAATGGACACCTGCACAGCATGACAGGCAGGTTCTTTTGGTGTTGGGCAGTTTTATCTTTATTGAGATATAAATCAAAACACCAGCTTACAAATCATCATCATAAAATGTTGCTGGAGGTTATGTTTCTGTCATGGGTTCAGCTGTAACAGTTATTTTTCTCCTTCTTAGTAGCTGGTGCAGTGCTGTGTTTTTGACTTTAGTCTGAGAA
>JANHGB010010840.1:5270-17040 GCA_026283785.1 Coracopsis vasa
TGCAGTTCTGGTGTCCTCAACATAAAAAGGACATGGAACTGTTGGAACAAGTCCAGAGGAGAGCCACGAGGATGATCAGGGGACAGGAGCACCTCCCGTATGAAGACAGATAGGCTGAGAAAGTTGAGGCTGTTCAGCCTGGAGAAGAGAAGGCTGCGTGGAGACCTCATAGCAGCCTTCCGGTATCTGAAGGGGGACTATAGGAATGTTGGGGATGGACTATTCGTTAGGGACTGTAGTGATAGGACGAGGGGTAACGGGTTAAAACTTAAACAGGAGAAGTTTAGACTGGATGTAAGGAAGAAATTTTTACTGTTAGTGTGGTGAGGCACTGGAATGGGTTGCCCAAGGAAGTTGTGACTGGTCCATCCCTGGCAGTGTTCAAGGCCAGGTTGGACAGAGCCTTGGGTGTCATGGTTTAGTGTGAGGTGTCCCTGCGCATGGCAGGGTGGCTGGAACTAGATGATCTTAAGGTCCTTTCCAACCCTAATTGTTCTATTATTCTATTATTCTATGATTCTAAAAGACTTTTAAAGCAATAAATGTATGAAATGTATGTGGTGAAACAGAGGAACAGGTTGCCGAGAGAGGTGCAACCTGATCTGGTTGATTACTGCAGCTCCCTGCTGGGGCTCAGTGACGTTTAATGGTCCCTTCAACCTAAACCATTCTATGATTCTATGATTTTATTATTCAATTCAGGAAACTACAAGTTTGCCAGTTGGTTCATGGTGTAAGAACTCTTGGAAGCCATTTCTGGGTACATAAAGGAGACTATGGATCTCTGTCTTCAGATGTTTTCAAGTTTTGACTGAAAAAAATATCCTGAGAAACCTATTTTAAAGTCATTGTTAACCTTGCTTTGAGCAAAAAGCTCGAGTAGCTGCCCTCCAGAGGTTTCTTTCCATCTAAACAGTTCCATGACTCTGTGATAGTAGAAGTCTGTGTTTAGAGACCTACTCTTAGAAACTGATCAGAGGAGAAAAAGGAAATGGCATTTCAGCTTGGGATAGCATTATTAATTAATTATATTTTTAACTCAAATACCATGGATAATAATATCAATATATACATAATAGGACAGATTAATAATCAGACTCCATGCCCACTGAAGATGCTGAGAATCCACCACATCTGCAAGACTGCTGCAGTTCATCCCTGATGTCATTATTAATCATATCCAGCTGAGGGCAAAACACAATGTAACTGTCTAAGGTTTCAGTCTTCTCAGTAGATACATCCCTAGAAGTTGTTTTCCTCTGTAAAATCTCTGATATTGGATTATTTCTATATTTAACTTTTCCACCATATGACACTCAATTATAGCAAGTGCAAAAAACATGATTCATGGAGAATATTCTATTAAATCATAGGTTTCAATAGTACAAAATATAAGTACTATAACAAACTCTAGTAGCATGCATTTTTTCCATTTGTAAGACAAACTTCTGGCAAAAATCTCCACTGTATCAACAATGCTGTACAATTTATATGGCCCTGAAATAAGATTAGAATGATCTTGGTTGCAAAATATGCTTTGAAATGCAATGGGTTTAACCACACTTATTTTCACTTTATTACGATTGTGAATCACAGTACTCAGTGGAGTTATACAAAATTATATTACATTAAATTCTGACATTTTCTAGTCTTCAATAATGATGTCATCAGTCTTCAGATTTTAATACTGAAAACTTAAAAAATTAATTCATTATTACTGATTTAATTATGGTTTATTTCCTCTAAGACAAAAATCCTGCGCTGAACAGACCAGTTGCTAACAAAATACAGTCTATTTTTTTATCTTTTTTATCCAATATTCATATTCCTCTAAATTATTAAGCAAAGTTATTTTTGAACAATTTAGCTAAACAAAAGAAATCAGATTGTTTTCCTAAAAATTGTCATTCTCATGTTTCATTGGACATTAAAAAGATTTAGTGCAGTTTGAAGATTTAGTGTTTTGTTTGAAGCAATCTACATGTAGATTTTGGACCAGAGTGTTGCAAACAGAAGTAAGAATGATGGATCTGGTATGTAATATGCTATCACTAAGCAATAGGCCATGTAAATTTACTGTGCTTTATTAATGGTTTTTTGTATTATTACATTAACAACGTTCAAAGACCTGAATTTTAAGAAAACCAGCATTTTTACACGTGCTTACAAAAGATATTGTATAACATACAAAATTATAATATAATTGCTTACATTCATTTTCTTTAATTTCAGTTTGCATTGTCAGGTAAGTATTCAAAAATATAAATACAGTCACTGATAGCAGCACAATAAATAAGAACTAGAAATCAAATACTTAAGCTATGCATACCTTCTTCAATGGGTTCAAACTTTAAAATTATTTCTAAGGCAGTTGCTTCATACTCTTCAGTTTCATATTGTTCTTTCTTAAGAAATTCAATGACCTGGCCATGACTCAGAGTTTTGCTGTTTGGAGCGTAAGCACGGAAAAGTTCAAGGAATTCAGGTCTGTGTACAATGGTTCGATAAATTGCCCTGAAGTCTTCTATGTTAATCGCATGTTCCTTCCGTTTGTCAATTGTTTTCTGGGAAAAAAATAAAAAAATAAAAAAATAAAAAATAAAAAAGAAACCACAACCAACACAAACACCAAAACAGTCAAGACAAAGATATGCAATGATGCAAAGATACACACAAATCACTATTGTAAGTGATCATAAGAGCAAAAATAATAGAAAAAAACCTCAGACAACAGTGACTGCTATGCATTATTAAATGATATTCTTCTACTTCTATACCCAACTTTTAGATTTGACTTTTTGTGTTAAAAATTCTTTTATACAAATTAAAATGTACCATATGACATAATTAACTCCTAAGTAATCACAATAAATTTCTATCTAACATATATGCAATATTAAAACACATTATAAAAATCCTTTAAAGTGCTATGCAGTAAAATAAACTTGCAGTATGAAAATTAGTGAGTGGAAAATATATTTAATATATTGCCTCTCCAACAGCAAATTAAATCATACAGTAAATACTGTCAGTTAAATTTACATACAACATATGGAAAACAGTAATCTAAAAAATAAAATAAGGATGACGAAATTATCATGAAATCAAATTCTTTCAATACATCAATTTATTAGTTTTGTGTGGCAAAGTTTTGGTAGCAGGGGTCTACAAGGGTTGTTTCTGTGAGAAGTTGCTAGAAGCCTCCCTTATGTGAAGCAGAGGCAATGCCAGCTGGCCCCAAGAGCAGTTCAAGTTGAAAGTTAAGCCTTGGAAGAAGGGAAGGGTGGCAGGAGTTGGTTTAAAGACTTGGTTTTATTTCTCTTTATTCTACTCTGATTTGATTAGTAATAAATAAAACTAGTTTCTACAAACTGAGTTTGTTTTGCCCGTGATGGTAGTTGGTGAATAATCTCTCCTTGTCCTTATCTCAACCCATAAGCCTTTCATTATACTTTCTCTCTCCTGTTCAATTGAAGAGGGGAGTGACAGAACAGCTTTGGTGGGCACCTCGCATCTAGCCAGGGCCAACCCACCACAATGAAATAAGAAACCCTATTAAAGTTTGAAGACAAGATATTTTATAATAACCTATGACATCATGTTCTATTTTTAACAAGCCAGAATGTTTAACTCAGATTAATTATTCACACTTTCAGAATTCTTATACTGTAAGCTTGTTTTCAGAGCTTATAAAATGTTAGCACATTAATTAATTTCAGTATTTCAGTATAAAAGCCACTCAAAAAATCAAAAGGGCAAAAACACTTGAGTAGTATAATACCTTTTTACCATTTGTGCCATTTACCTGTTTCTCAGGCTTAAAAATCTTAATTATTCTTTAAAAAAATCTACAAGAAATATTTGTAGTTTGTGCATATGTGCATATGAAAAATTGTGCATATAAAATATAGATGTTCCTAACATTTTAGCTTGCATGATTCTTAAAAATTGCCAAATTAAGAGATATTTTGGATACTTACCAACAAAACTACTCACAAAAATAAATAAATGGAAAATCAGTGGTTCATTTTTTTTTACTGTAAGCTCATCAAAATTTATAATTGTTGGCTCTTTAAACTGAGACTACCAAAGAGGCTACATTTCAGAATCTAATAACATGACAGCCAATGTGGTTAGTATAGCTGCTCCAAAAGTGTCTATAAACATGAAATGGTTTACTTTGGTCCTGGCTTCTCTTTGATTAAGAGTTTTGATTACTATTAAATAAGATTAATTTTGAAGAGATACCATAAAACCTGAAATGATAGTGATGCATTCTTCCTATGCAGTACAGTTCCTACTAGGGACATGTCTGAATAAGTACAAAGATAAAGAACGCATTCAATAACCAAAACAAGTACGAAAGTGAATTTCATAAGGAGCTCTAGACAAAAAATTTACAAGTCAGTACGTAAGTACTTGCTTTGAGTTTGTGAAAGACATTTGTAATGATGATTTTTGACAGAAATCACCATCAAGAAAATAATTCAATACAAATACTAATAATACTCATTTCATTACTGCTTGAGAAATCCCACATTTAATGTTGATATCATCAATCTGATTCTTAACAACTCTAAGAAAGCAACAAATTTACTCATAACCGTTAAGTAGAAAAAGAAAATACCAACTTATTTTGGAATTAAAGAATCTATGAGGACCCTGGCAATGTTCACTTAGGTACTGGCACAAAGTGAAGTTGAGCAAAAAGTTAAATTCTGTATCTCAGCTATGTCTGGATGAAATACAGGCAATAATACTGTACAGGAGAACTTTATAAGTTAAAGTTATGAAAATCATGTTGCTAAGAAAAAAAGATTTTTGTTATTTTTATTTTTCTTCACATCAGTTCTTTGCTATTCAGAAAAAGAAAAAGTATCTTGGCAAAGACAGACTTGAGAGGAATTATATGAAAATGCATTATACCTTTAAAATCTTAATGTTCATAGTTCTGATAATGCTCAAAAGAACATTGGAGCATCACAGTAAAATAAATTCAATGAGACTAGACAAGAAAGAATCAAGATATTCTCTAAAAAATGTTTTCTATAAAAATTATTGTCATGCATAACCATTCAATTAACTGTTAATGCATAGTTACTGACAATGATGCCAGTTAAGATTTCCTTCCAGACTGTTTTGCATTTTTACATATTATTACACTGATGAACAAGTTGAGCCCCAAAACTACTGAATATATTCAAATCTCTCTCAAATAGCAAAGAATACCTAGCAGTACTGCTATAAATAACTAAATCAAACTGTTGAGTATATTATAGTGTCAAGTATAATTAAATCAGACTTGTTCTATGCAGGTCACTTCCTCATATAATTATTCTTTTCTCTCTCCACAATTGATCAGCTATCTATCTCAAATTTCTGTCAGAAAGTAAAGTAAGTGGAAAATACCAGAAACACTGAGAAATGTTTTCAAGTGCTCATGAGATTCTCCAGGCTGGAAATTCTTTCAATGCAGTGCAAGTTCAAAAGCCCCAGGCAGCCACTTTAGCAAGGCCTGAGTTCACACTGCTGGTTTTACCTTGGCTGGATAAGGCATAGAACAATGAGAGAGAAACAAGACAGAGTGAGGAAATTTTAATGCCTATCTATCTTCCGCCTGCCTGCCAGCATGCAGTGACCTAAAAGTTTCAGACTTGCCATAATTAATTTTCCTCATCAAATCTGGACAGAATCAGCCAGCTGGTTACAAAATTCTCAAAGAAATCACATATGTATAGCCACTTGGCTTCAGTCCCTTAGGAAAACAGCTTTGCCAAACAGCTAATTTGTTAAAAAAAATAAGCTAAAAGGAAAAACCATATATCTTTTGAGGGGACCTGAGGGAACTAGAGGGGACCTAAAGAACATGAAAACCAAAGACACTCAATTTCGCAGTATCTTCTCACTTAGGACTGCATTCATTTAGTGGTATTTTGCTTACCTACACTAACTTAACTTTTTAGTAAGTCAAATTTCTAGCTGTATCATGTAACTTTCATAGAAATCTTTTAAATGTTGCCATATCTCAAACTCACATCATTTCCCAAGTGTCAGAGTGCAATCACCGTCCATTCCGGCATACCTCCTAAATACTTCAGAGAAGAGGTATAGTAAAAAATTGAATTAACAAGTGTGCTGGATCTATGTTGACCTGAAGCCTGAGAAGTACAGACAATTCCATATTGTCCTCCTGGCAAAAGGATTTTTAGAAAGTCACTCTAATGCGTTCTGCCCAGCATCAGACAGGCATGTCTGGGCTTGTTAGCTTGATCACAGAAGGATGGGATGAAACCAGAATGTTTTAATTTTTCTCAAGTGAAGCTATGTTACAAAAAAGTTGGGAATCAAAACCTATATATTTTCTATCACAATAGAAATACAATAGTATCTAGTACAAAATTATAGTGTGGTGAAAAGTTGGCGTTACTTGGGTGTCTTTCTCCCAAGTAGCAAGTGACAGGACAAGACAAAATTACCTCAAGTTGCACCAAGGAAGGTTTAGGATGGATATTAGGAAAGAATTCTTTTTCACCAAACGGGCTGTCAGGCATTGGAACAGGCTGCCCAGGGCAGTGGTGGAGGCTCCAGTTGTGGGAACATTTAAAAGATGTGTAGATGCCACGCTTAGGGACATGATTTAGTCAGCGCTAGGTTAATGGCTGGACTTGATAATCTTAAAGGTCTTTTCCAACTTAAATGAGTCTGTGATTCTATTCTATGATTCTAGTGCAACCGATCAGTTATCTGTTTTACACAGAAGCAAAAGACTTGGATAAGACAAGCTATTTGCTGGTTTTGCAGACCCTGCTAGCATGAAATTAACTTCTCAAAATGTTAATTTTTATAAGTCAGCAAAATATAACTGGACTTCTAAATGCATTTAATTGCTTCATCTACATATTCCTCACCTTAAAAACATGTTTTACATGTGCATAATTAAAAGGCAATTCAAATTTTTTAAGCAACTGCATTGCATTTTCTAAATCGATCTTCCCATCCATGAAATCATCCTGAATGATGTTCAAAAACCATGTATGAGAGATCAGGTTAAGGAAACTTCTGGCCCATGTCATTGCCTTTTAATAGGGAAAAGTGAGAAGTTTTATTTTTTTTAGCCTAAAAAGCTTGCACTTTGCTATTTTCATACTCTAGAACATCCTTGTCTTCTAATTTCTGAGAATGTAGCAGCCTCTGAGGCACAAAGGAGCACATTTTTGCTCCATGCCCAGAGACTCTGAGGGCAAAGGTAACAAAAAGGTTCATAGAAAGAGAAAGGGAAGGTGTGAAGGAAAACAAGGGGTGATCAGGGTGAAGAAAGAGGTGCAGTGAGAGGAGGGAAATGCAGGGAGGCCTACGTGATTCAGCAGCTGTGGGCAATGGTGAGAAGAGGAGAGCCAACAGCAAGCATCAGAGAGGACCAGCCATGTGCCAACCAGCCTCAACAGCCCTGGATGGACCAGGCCAGATCAGGCTGCACTGGCTGCCACAGGCCATCCCCATGCAGTCATAGGCCGAGCACAGGCATGGGTGGGGGGAGGTCACACAGCAGCAGTTGTCGCAGGGCAGAGAGGGGAGAGGAGGAAGAAGAGGTAGAGCAGCAAAAGGAAGAGAAGGTACAACATCAGGAGGATATCTGTTCTCCTCCATGGTGGCTCTGCACTCCCTGCTCAGGTCTCTTCACTGCGGTGGTATTTGGCAGGACATCACCTTGGCTTGGTCCAGTTCCCGACCAGGCCCTCTCCCTCCCCCTGAACCCCCGTGCCCTACTGGCACAACTCCCAGCACTGGAACCCCACCAGCGCTGCCCTGGTGATGCTGTGAGGTCACAGACTGTGGGACCTTAGCACAGGCCCCTTCCGAGCACACACCCTCCCTTCCCCCGCCACCATTTTGTACCTTATCCCTTCATCATGAAGTGCCCTCCCCTCATCTGCAGTCCCCTGCCCTTTGGGTCACCCTCGCCTCCACCATGTGCACGAGGCAGGACTTGTGCAAGCCAGAGAAGGTGTCTCTCATTTGCAGCCTACTACGACAGTCTCCTCCTGGGGAATTCAGCCAGGTTGTCCAAGATCTCTTTGCTCTGGTGCAAGATGAGCAGCTGGTGAGGCAGGAGGCTGCCCGCATAGGGGCCTGTTACAACAAGAACAACTTCACCCCCATCAAAATAAATGAGCACACTGTGCTTCTGACCCACTACAATGACTTGGGGGGAAACCGCTTCTTCGACCCTCAGGACAAATTATCGTTTGAGTTTGACCACCTGCGCTGGGTCATCAGAAAACCTCAGCTGCATGGGGTGATGCTAGATGAGGGGGAACTGTGGCGAGAGACCCTCCACAAAGGCTTGAATGCATACGTAAGTTGCCACTTTCCGGTAGCGAACTGCTGTGTGTTCAAAAAAAGCCTGGGGAAGAGGCAGATGCTTGTGGCTTGCATTGAGGCTCATCAGTACCAGCCTTCAAATCACTGGAACAGCCTTTGGAAGTCAGACTGGACTTTTGCCCTGACTCCATTTTCCACCCACGTTACAGGGATCTTTCTTCTCCAGATACACTACTTCAAAGATGTCAACCTCCATGTAACTGTCAGCAAGTCTGTGAGTGATACTCTAAATATGATAGACCAAAGTCAGTTTGCCACAGATTTTGTGAAATTTCTGAAAGCTGAGGACACCAGGTTTCATACTGCCATTCTGGAAAACCTTCAGGCTTTCTCAGAAGATATATGGGGGAAAAATCTACGAAGGAAACTCCCTGTTACTCGCACTTTTATCAACTGGAGTAAACTATTGAATGATCAGCGTCTGACCACTAATGTCTCCAACACAGGAGTGCCTCCAAGCTTACTGAAACTCAATATTTGATATGGTGGCCTAAATTAAGATATTAAAAACCAAAACAAACAGAAAAATTACCAACAATAGAAAGAAAGAAAAAGGCAAAAAAGGGTTGCTTGGTTGATTTTTTTTGGGATTACTTGGGAGAGTGCAGAAGCCATCATAAATCACCACTTTGAAAATATTTCAGGTCTGTAGTTACTGAAAATAATTTGCTGCATTTTTAAAATTTTCTTCATGTACTTTTCAACTGCTTCTAGAGTTACCAGAAACGGTCAAAATGTCAAAGTCAGTAGAGTACTGCAGGTGACCCAGCAAGCAAACTCTCATTTTCCTTTGTAATTTTACCCAATATTATATTTACCTATGTAACTTCATATTATACATATCATTGGTTATAAGGAAATTGGTAAGGTAGGTTGGCAAAGATTGAGGCACTATCTCTAGAACTTTCTGAATCCTGAAATGCAGGAAACTCAGCCTTCAGGCTTTGCTTGTGCATACCATTTTATATACACAAGGGACATCCCTAACATAGTCACAGGAACAAAGGGGGATCAGTACACAGGAGGAATAAATTTCTTATTTTATAGTGCAAAAGATATTTCAGGAGTGACCAGGGCTGTGTGCTGGGTGTTGCAGCATTACAGAACAAAGCAATGCTACTTCCCATCTCCCATTGTTTATTACAAATGCCAAAAAAATGTATGTGATTTTGGTTTACTTTCAAACTATGACAGTGATGTTTTGCTATCATACTTATTACAGTAAATGAAAAGCCCACCACACTTTCTATGTTCTGTAAACAGTTTAATTTAAAGCAGTAAACATTAAACTTTCTAAAAATAGTGACATGAACATTTAAACATTCTTACAAATGTCAGATGTTTTTAATGTAAACATAAGATTTTGCTTTTGTTCATCACTACTGGTGGCAATTGCGTTGTCACATGGATTGAGCATGCCCTTTTATAAATACTGGTCAGTGGCTTTACTGCTAAGACTAGCCATGTTTGCTTTCTTTGTCTTTGCTTTAAAAAGTAGTATTATGTGTTTAGGGATAACAAACATTGTGCAAAAATGTCATCTTCAGATTACATTTCTGATACAAAATAAAGATTTTGCACCTCTACTCACACCTGATTTGGGAGGTTCCTTACTCTATACATCTGGATATGATAATTAATTATCCAGATAAACCAATAACCAAAGGTGTCTAACATAAAACACATCATTCTCCATCATTCTGTATTGTCCATAACAACGTCATGTGCTTAAATTTTATTAATAAGCCTACCAATTTACAAAGCCTTATGGCAGATGAGGTTGTAGTGTTGCAACTATTTGAATGCAACTAAAATAAATATGTACTTTGATATATACTGAATTTCTTCAGATTTGCTTAGACTAGAGCAAATTTTTTCATGTGGTTGTTTAATATTTATGGTCACTCCACACAAAGATTCTGGCCATGTTGTATGAATCTATGTGCAGAAAGATCCTCATTACATAAGGTTTCCCTCCTGCAAGCAGACAGCAGACTTCTGCCCTTTTAAAAAAGGTCCCTTGACAATGCCTTTTATAGATGCCCATTTGTTAGTGAATCTGCACCATGCACTCGAACAGGGAGAAGGATGGAGCATAGAGAGCATTTTCTGTGCTCCTTCAGTTCTTCACAGAAAACTGCATTACCGATGGGTCATTCTCGTTTCACCCCACAGCTGTTACTGAGGTCAGTCCAACACCAGTCCCGCATTTTTAGTGCCTATGTTGCTGCTGGAGACCATTCAATGAGTAAGCAGCTGCCTTTACATAGTATTTATTTGAATATGTGATTATTTCTTTATTGAAAAGAAGAGTAATTTTATTTAAAATGCTATACAACCCAGGGCTCCTATAACGAGGATGGCCTGTAGTGAATGTAGTTCATGTCTGGAGTACAGAATAATAGAAGAAATTTTGGACATAAATTTAAGTCCTGATAGAAACAGGGACATAACACTAGAAATTCTGGATTGTGAAAAGAGTACTTTATTCAAACACAAATATTGAACATGAAGTAACAATGAGGAACAGTAGGTAACAATGGAAAATACTAAGCAGTTAGATGATTTTCAGTTTGAACATTTATTCCGCAAGATCAATCCCTTATGAAATGCAAGTATATGACATTTTGCAATATAATGTTCTGCTCTGTAGAATTAAGTTATCTCTTCTTTAAAATGCAGGCATTTTAAATAAGGCAAAACTGTAACAAGGAGTGCAATAATAAAAACATTACTATTGTAGGACAAGGTTGTTATCCTATCTTCCCTATCAGTCTTCCTTTATGAACTTTCAATTCTTCTTCAATTTCCTTTCTCTATAAAAGAGGGAATAACAGCTTTTGCAACAAAAGCTGTTCAGAGGGTTGGAGTTTGGGCATTTACATGTTAATTACAATACAGGCTTTTTCCCTCTACATTCTCCCTGATGGGCTTGGACTTTATTTTTTCTTTTGGAAAGTTGAAACTTAGAGTGGAATAAATATAAGAAGAAACTGAAGGGGTAAAACTCCTTCAGAAATGTCACTGAACTTTTACATATGCACTTTTGTGACTCTGAATATCTCTAAAACTTAGTTGTAATGTCTTACTCTTTTGCCCATATCAGAATTTTTTTGTTGCATAGGGAATACATGCCAACTCACATTATCTTTATTTCTAATACTCTCCTCCTTTTCGGTCTACTTCTTTGAAAACCATTCACATCTTACAAATGGCTATAAATCCATCTCTTTTTATTGGCATCAGTACCCCATATTTTAAGAAAATAAATTAAGAATATAACTAAAACAAAAATCAAAGTTCTCAAATGGGCTATGCTGCTGCCTGCCGGGCTGCTGGTGTCTCCATCGGCATGTGGAGGAGCCAGGACTTCTGCAGTGAGTTGGGA
>JANHGB010010840.1:17140-44809 GCA_026283785.1 Coracopsis vasa
TCTACTGCAGCTTGGATTATAGCGTACCAAGACTTGAAGCTATATCTACCTCTTCACAGTCATAACTATCTACTTTTAAACACTTTCTTTGTGCCTGCAAATATACATTGTCATCAAGTATCTTTCTGTAATATGCTTCCAAAACTTCGTTCTTGTTCTTCTTATCTTTGATTGTTACTCAGTGGCTATGGTTCTTTATCTCAAGGGGAAGATCACCTACTTTATCAGCTCAGAACTTTTACATGATGGGATGTACTTTTATTTTTAGCAAAAATGGGAATATTTTGAAATTGTGCTACTCTATTTACACGCTTGCAGAGTTATTGAAATTATGAAGTTGGTACAAATGTACCTGAGCCAAATTTGCTCTAATTCTTGATATCTGCAAGAAATATTTTATTTACCATTAACTGAGGCTGCAAAGAAAATTGACATTTTTATTACATTAGTAACATTGGAGCTTAGCTGGGACTTCACTGTTAGCTTCCAGCTGCACTAAAATTGGAAGAAAATCAAAATATTAGTATTTCGACTGAATATTTAAGATTCGCATTATAAAGTTTCTTCATGTTTTGCTAGTGCTGCAGCAGATAGAAAACATATCAAAATGAGGACACGTGGCAAAACAAGTTTCATATTTTCATTTTAAATTATATGTGTTGAACTAAAAGCAACTTTATTTGAATATTTCAGAACAGATATATCTTTAAAGGGCACTAAAGACTCAAGTCATTTGTTGGCAGAAAGCAAGGTCTATCAATACTCCTAGTTATTGAAAGAAATTAATGTTTCCCCCCAGAGGGGGGTTTCTTCAAAACCAATACTAATTCTTTCTTTACTTCACTCATGGAATGAAAATGATAATATTGTAAAAAAACAAAATAACACCCCTAATTGTATGTTGTCTAGGCTGCAGTTTGTGTTAAAATCTCCATTGTATTCCTTACTCCCTATTCCTTATAAATGTGTGGAGAAGAAAGGAAAACATTATTTTGAAACAGAGGAAATAAAAGTGAAGGAAATACAATGAACATTCTGTCAAGTGTATATCTCTCACTGATTTCAAATAATCAATGCATTAATGCTCCGGTTATAGTAAGAACAAACATAAGGATTATTTTCCCTTTTGCTGTAGGAATGGTTTAATATGTTCAACAAATCTGAAAAAGCAGATTTATTACATGGCAAGTGCAAGATATTTTCCAAGTCTGTATGTCAGTATGCCATTCTTACACAAATAGTTGATTTTACAATTCTTTTTTAATGAAAGATTTGGAGTTATAAAAGATGTGGAATGCCTTCAAAAAGTCACTATTCAAAAAATTAAATATTATGAACTATTCAAAGCATAGTACCTGGGTTTCTCCAATGCTACAAGAGGTATTTGTTACAGTAAGACCTAGGAATTGCTACCATACAAAGCTGAGGGAGTAAGAACTAATAATAATAATAATAATAATTAAAACAGATGACCCATGTTATACTAAGTCATTTATGTAGCAAATTGTCTTTGAATGGAACAGGAATTACTATGTAACCTTAAATTCATACCCAGAAAATATCCTGAGATTGTGGGATACTGATAATGGAATCTGGTTGGGTTTGGTGTTTGTTGTTGGCTTTTTTTTATATTACTGTACATACAACAATATGAGAGTGTGCGTCTCAGCTTTTTTCTAGATATAAGTATAGGTCTTTCAGTCCTGAATCTTTATACATAATTAAAGTTTTATATTTTGCATTTGCTTTACTAAGAACATATCAACTCTTAAATACACTGCTACTTAAATAGCATTCAGAACTGTTGTGCTGGTTAACAAGAGCAGCTGAGAGCCTTTCTAAATATTCTTACAGGACCAGAAGGCTAAAAATTTAAAGTCTGCATGGCAATAATCATAGCCAACTTTTCAATATGCTGATAGTGATAAAATGTTAGAGTTTTAAAATAAAGATTGCAAATCAGA
Source organism: Coracopsis vasa (assembly GCA_026283785.1). Classification (NCBI taxonomy): domain Eukaryota; kingdom Metazoa; phylum Chordata; class Aves; order Psittaciformes; family Psittacidae; genus Coracopsis; species Coracopsis vasa. Next base: position 19,105 of record JANHGB010010840.1, read on the forward strand.
CCTTAAAAAAGGCTATACCTATGTATCCCACCAGAATTGCACATGAGACAAATGTTTCTGCTTAGGGGAATGGAAGCCCATTGTCCCATATGACATTAGAGAAGAACTAGCAACCTGGAATGGGAAAGGTTGTAAATGGGACGATGTTGAAGGAAAATGGGAATAAGGCAAATTCACAATTGGAGAAAGGAAGATAAAAGAGTCCAGTATTCTTATTCCACTGTTCTGGAACTTGAGGAGACTGTTCAGAAGAATAGGACTGAAATCTCAGCTCCCTCACTATCTTTCTTTCCTTAACTTTTGGGCAAGTTATATGGATCTGGATTCCTAGAGATTTCAAATCAGTACTGCAGCACATGTGGTCTTCAGTCTTTCTGTGACCAAGAAATCTAACAGTTCTTCCTGATCTCAGAGATTTCCAATGAGAATGCACTAAAATGATGAAGCTTCACGATCTACCTGCACAGATCACAGATCAGTGCATTAGCCCTTTCAGGCCTACAAATACAAGTATGCTCATCTCAAGCTTCACTGGCAGGGAGCTCATGTTTCAGGTAGGAAGAGCCCTCAGGGACAGACTGGTGGTAAAGTAAGGGATCAAAGTCTTTGCTTATTCACTTATTCATTGTTTATTCTTAAATACTTATTGTTTATTCTTAAACACTTATTGTTTATTCTTAAACACAAGAACTTTATAGACCCAGGAAAGACAAGAAGACATTGAGTACAGTGCTGCTCATGTAATTTCCCTGCTATCTGACTTCTGAGACAAAGTCTGGCCACTGAGTAGTTAGACTTTAACCCAAGTGCATGGTGCAGGCCATTCTAAGTCCTATGCACACAAAAAAAAGATGAAAATTTGAGTTTGTGTTCATAGTCATTCATGTTTGTGACTGGAGACTGTCACAGTGGCCCATTTTGACATTAGTCCTCCAGTCTTTCTGCCCGGGCACACAGTGGACTGCTTATTTCCTATGGCTCATTGTCTGCCCACAATTCTTTCCCTTGGAAGTGAATATGTAGTTTGGGGTTCTCTGCTGACAGGAAGTTGGGAAAGGCCTGGAAAATCACTGATTGAAAGAGGGTTCCTCAAAGGGTTGAGAAAAATATATATTCACCCTGCAAGCCACTTGTCTTTGAGTGGGGAATTGAGAGCTAAGCCTCCTACAGAGTGGTTTCAGTGGAAAAAAGTAGGTTTCAATACACGGGTTCGGTTTTGGATAGAAATACTTTCTGTCTCGAATGAAATAATCAAAAGGAAAGTGAAGATGCATGAAATAGTAGAGATTTTGTGTAGGTTTTTTTCTTTTTTGCCTTGTAGAGTTTTGGCTTTTTTTACCTTACACTGCAGATACCATTAAGAGAATGCTGTCTGAGAAGTACATCACTCAGAAGTCAGACTCACAGGGTGAGAAACAGAAACTCTTGTATACGCCTCTAACAGCTGTGTTGTCCTGCATGTATTGTGAAATAATTAGAACTCCATTAATCTCGAAGCATGTGCCATAGATAACTTACCTTTAAAACCAGGTATATTGCAAGACATAGTTTCCTTATGCTATCTTTCTTGCTTTACAGCATTCAACAGATGAGAAAAAGCATTTTTTGTTCCTAATGCATGAGTTCATTATTAAATATCTTATACAAATCCCTGTGATTATTTCCGATAAAAACATTCTTGCCAGTTCACTGAAGATACTATTAATTTTATTTAAGAACTTTATTTCACACAAGACTTCCCATTTGCAACTTACTTTTAATTATATCCTCATTAGAGACAGATATGAGAAGCTTATTTCAAGTATTTATTATTCATTTTTGTATTGTTAATGAATTAGTGCCTGAAGTACATCTGTAGTAAAAAGTCACCTTCTTGTTCATCAGTTTTGCATGTCCATAAAATAAATATGATTGCTTCAGGTATTGTATTACATAAATTCAATACCATTGCTTTCCATACATAACATTTACATGCAAATTTATTCTGTTGTTCTTTCTTAAATAATTAACATTATCTGCTAATATATTCTTGCTCAGACCAGTTCCTCTAGTAATTATAATAGAGTGTGCAGTATATATGCACTGAGCATCTATAATTCCATTTTTTCTCTTCCCATCAAAAGGTCATTTTGAAGACACATGGACAACATGCTTTCTACGATCTGTAAAACTCTGCAAAAACCAAGCTGTTATTTCAGCCTCTGGGCTGTAGTTCTGTATGCCTAAATCCATTACGAAACATGGATTTAGCTGAAGCCAATGAAAAGCATAATTAACATTTTGGTATTCTGTGCACGATAATTTATTTTCCATTATCAAAGTTGCATAGGCTGCCAAATATCTGAAACCGATTATGGGACAAACGGTGCTTAAAAAGCTTTTTTTTTTTTTTTCTCCCAAAACAACGTGTTATGCCCTTTCAAGTATTCATAGGGAGAAAGAGAAGATTACAATGCATAGGGTCTATTTTGCTTTCAGCTGTTTTCTGGCTCTTCCATTTAAGTCCCAGTTCAACAAAATACTTACTTGTTTGATTAATTATAATCATTTTACTATTTCCACTGGAAGGAATAGAATGATAAAGGTACTGTGATGCTACAGCTGATTAAATTGGATCATACAAAACTGAAGGATCTGATACAGAAAGTACTGATAGAGCCAGAAAGATTCCCTTTCCTGTGAACTTTAGATCAGCCTGGACGAAGATCCTACAAAAAATTTTCCAGCCTTTTGCTACAATGATTCTTATAATTTAATTTACATTATCTTGTTCCATTTTGTTTCCTAAAAATATTTATTAAAATAATTTCTTTCGATTCCGTAAGCACATAGGACCATACCAGAAGAGGTCAAAGCATTTGCAAGTTTACCCCTATAACTGAGTAGGTAATTCCAATGTCTATCATCTTTTGCTATTGTCACAATATTTTTTTAGCAAAAAGTTGGAGTGGCAACAAAAATAACTCAGTATGTTTATCATAAAACTCTGCATTCAAAAGTCACTTTGATGCTTCTGTTCCTGTTTCATTAAACCCCTCATAGGCAGCATGATCCTGATAATTTTAACTCCCAAGAAGAATATTCATTTTCATTCTCTATTTCATTTTATTCTAAAAGACCAAATTATTAACTATGTCATACTGTAAAATATCATCATGATTTGCTAAGAAAGGAAATTGCCAGGGGCTGTAAGCTTTGAGTCAAAGGACAGTTGTTTGTAGCTCATTAGTATGATGAAGTAAAATCTGAAATTATGTTAAATGTTTGTTTAAATTGTAATTAGTGAGGGATTAATGCATTTTCAAGTGTTCCATACAGATCTGTAGTCTCATATCATCAGTGGCAGAAATGCTTTCTTGGGACCATTATTTTTCTCCTTCAGAAGCAGAAAAACAATGCAAAACCCAAAATATATTGCTCAGCATTTGTTTGCTTTTACTCTTTTTGCCACTTCTCTAACTTTTCAGCTCTGCAACCTTGACTGCCAAATTATGATTTCACAGAAGAGCTCAAAAAAGCCTGCCCTGTTTCCTTTCTGCCTTTAGATACCTAAAGAAAATTCAAATGAAAGCTGAATTAGCCTCATGACTTTGGACCATGGAGGCTGAAAGTCAGCGACCAGGTTGGTGTGACATGGGTACTAAGTATCTCAAAGGCTGTTTCTCAGGTGCACAAGCTAAATCCTGTGTGCTCAGATTGGTCAAAAGGAGAATAAGGACTTCATACATGAGACTTCAGCTGGACTCATTGTTTTTGATGTCAGAGAAGCTGGTGTGAAATAGGAAATTCCACTTTTACCTTGGGAAGTTGGTCTTAATGTCTTTCTTCTCCCAAGTATATACTGTGTAACCTGTGATGCATGATCAACTTAGTGGTTCACCAACTGTCCAGAGCTCTGAATAACCACAACTTCCTCTCTCTAAAGCAGACTCTGGACTCAGCGCTTTAGACTGAAATCTGAAGACGAAAAGTCTGAAGAATGAAGTAGAAACTCTCCTTCAGTGTGTTAAGGGAAAGGATGAAGATTCTGTTTTCCACTGGCACATAGAAAGGAAAGGGGCTTGGCAAACAACACAGTGAATGTGATCACCCACACAAAAAGGAAAAGGAAGAAGACAGAAAAAAGTCTAAGTAAAGTATGGGCGGTGGGGTGCGGGAGTGGGAGATTGGAGTGTTTGTTCTTTGTGTAGGCAAGACAGAGAATACAATAGATGCAGGACTGATATACTTCTATCAGACTGTCAAAATAAGGACTAGTGAATCCTGAAATAGAAAAACCTTAAAGAGCAAAAGCATTTCAGAATGTTCAGAGCATAAACATGTTGTCCTTTAAGTGTATGTGCTTTAGTAAAAACAATACACAAAAATAATTCAATGAAATCAATTGCTTGTATGTTTTAAATAAAAAGAAGAAACAGTATTTCCTATCAGCATTTAGACATTATTTAGAGTGAACAACTAAAGATAGATACAGTATTAAACCAAAAAACCTATATGACCTATATGGCTTACTAATGTCAAAAGGCATGTTAACTAAATATAGTACACTAAATCACAACCATGTTGCATTAAGTATTAGAAAAAGTCCATTACTCCAAATACCATTTTACACTTAAATCAATTTTGAATATTTTCATCACAGTTTAGCTACTCATTTTTCTACCAGGTGAAAACCTGGTCTCATAATTTTACTACCTGCAAACTACTAGTTTACAGTAGTGGCAAGTACTGATTACTGTCTGGATCTTGTTGGTTAGTAGCTTCTACCAAGTAAGAATCTCCCATCCACTTGGTCTTAAATCCATCTAAAATGTTTGCACAATAGATCTTTAGTACCGGGATGTCAAATCACTAGCTAGGCTAGTTCTTGAAACAGATTAATTACAGCTCTATCAGAAGAGCTAAGACCCAGGCTAATGAGATCACATACAATATGCAGCTATTGCAGCTAGAATGATTTTAGAATTCATGCTGTATCTCTGATAGAATCCCCATCTGTGCTGCATAGTATAACTATGCCAGCATTAACGTTGCTACCTGAGGGGTCACTGCAAATGCTGCATATAGGACAACACAGACCTGCCAAAAGTATAGTTTAGGGGAGTAAAAAAAAGGTTATATATATATATAAAAACCACAAAGTGTGTGTGTGTATATATATATATGCACACTTTAAAATGAAATAGAGCAAATAGAACTAGGAGAGCTAAAAATCATTAAAGGGCTAAGCTTTAATTTACATACAGGATCCAAGCTGTAGTCATGTTTAATGTTTTACTATTCAAGATTCATCCTATGCAGATTTTAAATAATTGCCACAAGAAAAAAAGTTGCAATGAAAAGTATATTTGAGGAATTATTGAAAATTAAACATATCCAAGAAATATGAAGCTGAGTACTCTTGGTACATCTATAGTTCTCTACACATTTCATCATAATCAACCTTTTCCTTCAAAATAAGTTTAATGATCCGATAATAATTGGTTGATTGCTAAACTTTTTCCCTGGTTGCCAAATAGATTTACAAATATGCAGTTAAAAATACTGATTTAGCTACTGTATCTAATATAATTACAGAACATTGAAGATTTATGAGCAGCATTTGTTGGTGTTTGCAAACTTTTTTAGAAAACAGCAAATGCTATGTTTTTCAGAATAACAGCCTTTTAAAATAGTGACTGATCGCTTAAAACATTGGGCTTAAGACATTTTTGATCACAAATTAATGTAAATACCTCTAAAACAGAGTTACTATATATTAACTTTCTATGCCTCATGGTAATACTATGCCTCATTAAAATACTCCCAAATTTAATCTAAATTGTTTATAAAAAGACATCACTTTTACAAGTGCAAGCAATGACAGGACAAGGAAGAATGGCTTTAAACTGAAAAAGGGTAGATTTAGGTTAGATATTAGGAAGAAATTATTTTCTCTGAGAGTGGTGGAACAGGTTGCCCAGTGAAGTTGCAGATGCCCCATCCATGGCAGTGCTCAAGTCCAGGCTGGATGGGGCTTTTAGCAACTTTGTCTAGTGGAAGGTGTCCCTGGCCATGGCAGTGGGGTTGGAACTAGATAATCTTCAGGGTCCCTTCCAACCCAAACCATTCTGTGTCTATGATTCTACGAAACAATATGGCTTTCGAAATAATATTTAACTTTATATTTTTATTTATTTTTAAAGAATATTTAAATGCCTTGATCATGTCAAATCATGCGAAATATCACTAAAAGTAAGTATCTGTGCCAAAAATCTTCCAGACTGAGTAAAAGTTTATGTATGTATGATTTTTGTAGCTATGACAATGCCCATTTAGAAACCTAGACAGAAGGAATATAAATATTTATTAAAGACATGTTTATTCTGCTTAGAATAGTATTGCATATTCTCATAGATTTGCAAGAAGAAACCGTTCTTATACTAATACAACACATCATATACCCTGCATTCATCATATGAGAAGCCAAATCCTAATGAATTAATGCAATGATACAGAAATACTTTTTATTATATACACAGACCTCTCAAAGTAAAAATTAATAAATAAAATGCAATTTAGTTTCTTGAACGAGGACCATCAAAAAATCGGTTCCCACACATAAGAGGGACAAAATTTTAACAAGTTGCAATTCAGTCTTACTGTGAGAAGCAGTAAGCCCCTGGAGACAGAATACGGTCTGCCCAGAGAGACAAAGTGGAGCACACTGGCACCTGACAGAGAAGAGCTTCAGATTGAGCTACTATCCTCATTCCAAGAGGGATCAGTTTTAGCAAATGCACAGTCAGATCAATGAGCATTACATTTCCTACCCATGCTCACGTTGCTCCTGGGAAAGATTAGGGATAGGTATGGGGTACTTCTGCATGTACTGTTCAGATAGACCACTGCTGCCTTTCCTCATCCCTGTGTGCCTGTGCGAATTAGGCTGCTGGGGAATGGAGGCCTGCAGTTATGGCAGGCTGCTGTCCATCTTTCCATAAGGCACATTCCACGTCATGTGGAGTGAACATGTGCCGTCACATGACAGATGAGGAAACATCTGACTCTCAGGAGAGATGGTGGTTAAAAGTAGCCTGCTGTTGTTAAAACAATTTAACTGACTTCCCTGAGGGGTGCTTGGAAAAGAGCTCAGCCTGAAAAAAAACAACAGGGCCACAGCTTATCTGGGCCCCTGTTCCAGTGTTGGACCAACCCCATGATGAAAACATTTTTTCTTGTATAGAGTCAGAATTTCTCATGTTCCAACTCGTGCCCATTTTCTCTTGTTCTTCCACAGTGTGCCTTTAGAACACTGAACCTGTCTTCACTACTTCCTCCCATTAGGTAGTTGTAGAGATCAATTATATCTCTCTTCCTTTTGCCTTCTCTCCTTAGGGCTGAAAAAACTGCCACTGCCTCTCCACGTACATCCTGTCCCTCTAAGCAACCTAATGCCTGTTTGCTGGACTTACTTCAGTATGTCAGTGTCTTTCATGCACTGGGGAGCCTTTAACTGGACTTAGAACTAAAGGTACAGTCCTGCAAGTGCTGAACAGAGGGGAGGTCTTCAGACAGTCCATCCAAGCAGATTGCTTCCAGGTTTATGAAGAATCTCCCTTGAAATTGCATCTACATGCCACTGAAAGCAGACAGATAATCCCTCCTTTGTTTTTACCATTCTTATGATTGCAAGCCACACAGTCCGCAGAAATAGGAATTAACTGAATTATAATGCAGAGGGGTAAAAAGATTGTGAACGATAAAAGAGGGATGACGAGGGACAAGAAGTTAAAAAAATGGGACTCGGATAAGGACTGGAGGCAAATGTGTTCTGTAGCCAGCAGACTTGCCCATAGCTCCCAAATATTCTGTTTTTTGCATGTAGGTCAACTCTGAATTTGTTCTACTGTTTGCATATAGCTCTGAAACTCAATGCCAAATTATAACGTCCTAGCTTATGGAGAGATCTCTGTATATGAATTTGCTATATGACCTTTTGCTTTGTTTACTGAAGTGACAGACATTTGCACAGTGTAGCTAAATGATCCACTCTTGAAAGAAATATTGATGTTGTTTCACGTTTCAGAATTCTTATTTTAGTAAGTTTGCCCTTTGAAACTTAAATTTAATTTTCTATTTAAGGAGCAATATATTGAAAGCAAAGTGATAAGATGTTTACTTTCGTGTATTCATACTTTCTGAGGCATTCTTTACCTGCATAATCATACATTAGTTAATTTCAGCTTGCTTGGCTAGTGTGTCAGTTAGTTTGCTTTGTATGAATTCTGTTTCATTAATTACCTTGTTTCATTCCCTTAGATAAACTGGGGATAGGATTTAAACTTTTTCTTTTTTCAAAATGAAACATATTGAGGTAAGAAAAGAAAGAACTTTATTTTGAGGTGGGTTATTTTTAAACAGATCAAATAGAGTGCTATCGCAGTACAGAATGCACCATAGAATGGTACAATTTAGTAGCCTGACTTCATCAGCAGAGTATCAGCCCCAATTCACTATACATAACTGTTCATCTTACGTCTTTGCAAAAGTACTTGAATGGCCACTGCAAATTCTCCTTCCTGTCATCAGTTAATTGAAAAATTCTGGACTCAGAAGAAAGGCAGTTAAACAATTAGACCTTTGGTGACATACACTCTCTGCTTTTCAGTTACTGGATGTTTGTTCCCAGTCTCAGCAAGATGGACTGTGTTTCAGGAAATCGATTCTGTTCTCATTTAAGCTGAAGGACCTTGCTTTTGCTGCATATCCTGCTCTTTCTTGAAAAGATTTATTATAAAAGATGTAGAAATTCTAATAAGGTTCCCTGGAAATTTAGATTCCCTGAAGGCAAACTGTGCAGTGCAAAGCCTCACTGCAAAGCCTCACTCCTGCAGTAGTGCCTTATCACACAAATCCCTAGAAGTTGCTACAGATCTTCACTGGGCTCTGTATTAGAGCACTCAAGATTGTAGCCTAACCACAAAGAGCAATCTTCGGCTGTACTGACTGCTGCTTTAGCTAAAGCAGGAAAATCTATGTTTCCTCTAGAGATTAAAAACAAAAGCATGTTAAGACTGAAACATCTAATCTACATAGTGTTAAAAACACACATAAACTTCATAGATTATCAGGTCATGTACCAGAGCAGAGGAGCAATAACATATTTCCTCATTTAAACAGGTGAACTAAGTAAAAGGAATTAATCACCACAATGTTGCTTGTTATTACTTCCAAACATATCCCTATAGGGGTAGGGACAGAAGGAAACAGAGATTAACCCTCACTCTTTTTACAACATAACACTCTCTGGGAAAAAAGTATCACAGAGAAACCCAGGGTACAGTCACTCACCAGGCCTTACTCTCTGCACTCCTGTGAAACTTGCTCTGACCTGATCAGTAAGCTGGACATGCACACCTTGGCTTACCTCTCCTGCTTTTCCAGCTCCTAAAAGGGGAAGAAAAAGCATGAACTCTAACCTTACCATCTCTTTCAGCTGCTATTTTTCTGCTGAGAAAACAAGCAGGGAACAGTGAATGATAACAGAATGTGTCAATATGATTTAACGCTATATAGGGTGTACAGCTGAAAAACCTCCACTAGTGTTTGCGGAAAGACTAATAGTAATCAAGGCTCACAAGTTTTAAAAGCCACTTTCCCTTAAAATATAAAATAAGTGCTTGTAAGAAGTTGACTAACTGACATGAATAATTCTCATTTTACCCTGGGGCTAGCAGATTCAATTTGATTTACTTTGGTCTTGTGAGCCAAAAAGTACAGGGGGGTGTGGAGAAATCCTTGGAAATCTTCAGAACATCATCTCAAATTTTTTTTGCTTGTAGGTATTTGGGAGACAGGAAGTTTTGGCTTTAATCATAAGGACTTGAATAATGAAATCATGATTTTAAACTAAAGGCTGAAAAGTTGGTACCTATGATCATATTGGGATTAATATTGGGAAGGAAGAAATTTAGTCATTCCAACAGATGATATCCCAGAAGTCAGTACTTTGTTATTGAATTTCAGCTAGTCACCAAACCTTTTGAACTACAACCTTCAAAATGTTGTATACTCACTTATTGCGGACAGTCACGGATCAAATAATAACAAGAATAATTGATTTCCTGTCCTTAAGGTTACCAAAGGCCATCTAAAATATATGAATGTCTTTCATCAACTTTTCAATTTGTCAGTTCCCAGGGGGTCCTATCCAGAGTATTTTATCTAGCACTGCTGTCAAAGTGGTGAATGAGTCTCCACTATCCATAAGGCAGGTGACATCACGCTGTTCTGAACACTGAACAGAAGGTTGAAGCAAAGCCCTAATTTTAGTCACTTTTGTCTGCCCAGTTCCTTTTACCACATCTCTATGTTGTGAATCATGGTAGGTTTAATTTGCACATCTTTGCTCACCAATAACAGTTCAAAATGCAATTTCACTTTGAGATACAAATACAAAGGAAATCCAAATAAAGTTAAATTGAAAACCACAATTGGTTATATGAGTTATCCTTTTGGAGTTCAAATTATATTTATAACCCTGCAACTGTTCACTCACATTTGGTTTTACTGAAAAACTTGCTTTTACTCCAGTCTTTGTTGAGAGATTCCCAGACATGTTGTAGTGTTGTGATATATATACCTGTTTGAAATCTTATTTGTTGTGATTAGTCATTAAGAACTTGTTGAGAAATGTACTGTTTCCCTTGTGTCCCTGCTAGATGATCATAATTCATATGATCAGAAGGATAATTTCTGATTGAGAGAAGCCATCTCTATTTTTGATGATGTAAATCATATTTATGTCAAGCTCAGACATCTTAGAAGCATTCTAGTTCTCTTAACTGTGTCTTTCTGACTCAGTCAGATCATATCCTTGTAAAATTATTGTCTTCTATAATTTTTTATGGAGTCTTATATTTATTTAATATGAGAATCTCTGTTTTTCAAGGAAATATATTTGTATCTTTTTATCAATTGATTGTCTTGTAGCATCAAACCTCATCCCATAATACATTACACTGCGCTAGATGCAATTGCTGTACTGTTTTGTCTAATCATACTATTCACTCAGTTTTATATCAGGAATGGTCTGTTCCTTCCCTTGTATCTTCAAGCAGAAGTGTATAGGACTTCTAAAATAGACAGTACAGAAATGCACTGCTGGCTGCTTTCCCCAAGCAGGAATAATAACACATTGAACCCAGAATGTCCTCAGCCATCATTTGCATTTGGACAAGCATTCATCAACAGACCACGAACAGCTCAACATCCAGTAGCTGCTTTGGTGGAACCCAGGGCCCCCTCCTAGAGTCTCACAGGTTGCAGTAGCTCTTCTCTGATTCTATTACCTCTGTCTCTCCAGATGAGGTAACTCACTTTACAGAATTTATTTCTCTGAATAAGTTCTGCCTTCCTCAACTGGAACTGTGAGCTATAATCTGATTGATAAAAAAACTCCTCCACAGGGAGCTTCTGTTCTTAAAAGCATCTCAAAAATTGGCTGTTGCCAGGCATGTTTTTGACAGAAAGTTGAATAGCTGTTTAAGAGGGTGTTAAGGATAACACACATTTTAATATTTCTTATTTCAAGCTAATTTTTCATATTTTTGAATCTTTAACATAGATGAAGAAGATGTAACTGGTTGCTCTCTCATAGACAAATTCAATAAAACATTGAGGAATGAAAAGCTATTTTATTTCTTGTTATTACTTCAGCAACTTTATACAGAAATACTTTACATTTTTTAACAGTGATAGTATAAACCCGAATATTTTCCTGAAACTAAATTTACAGTGATAACTTTCTGAGATAAGGAGAAAACTAGTGTAAGTTGGTGGATATGACAGGATGTGGAACATTATGTATTTTGCTTCATGTCTACTGTCTGTAGGGCTGCTAGTAACACTTCACTGATGAAAACACTGTATATATATATGCATTGAAAATTATCTTTGTATAGACAGCTACAAGATAGCGCTATATCAAGAACTGCAAAACAAATATTATGGGTTTTGTATTAGGTATAACGGGCGCTGATTTGGGATTGAAGAGTTCTGATAAGGTAATGCAGACACAGATATGCGGGCAGACATATTATATGTGTCCTGAACAGCTCTGCTCTGCCATTCTCTATAGAATTATTCTGGGTATAAGTACTCAATAGAACAGTAAAACGCCAGTGAAATTGATGTCTAAAATTAGGTAATATGATTCTTTTTTTAAGGTTGCTGGCAAAAAAAAACTAGCTTGCTGAATAATTTGCCTTAAATTCGTTTGAAAGTGTTAGGAAATTGTTACCTACATAATGAATATGTGAACTGAAATTCTCTATTCCGTTTACAATATAGTTCAGGATTTTTTAAAAGACAGTATTTTTCTTGTGTTTTGTAAGACCCTCAGACTTACAATAAATGCTACATATTCTCGCAATCAATGTAACCACAAATTCTGCCTTCAAAACCATTCCCAGTCTGCTGACCTTTCTGCTCAACAGACTCATTATTAATCATAATTCATGTATTGTCTTCATATATGAAAAATGGTAAAAAGTAAGGAAATATGGTTCATATCCAAACCAAAACTTTCAAATCAAATTGTCATGGAAATGAAATGAAATGGAAAAATTTAAACATTAATAGCTGTTGTTGACTTCATTTTGAGTTGCAAGGGTGAGAGGGCAGATTATGCATCAGTTTAGCAATAAGCAGATCTGATTAATTATAATTACCTCACTGGCATGAGAGAGAAGAAAATTTAGTCTTATGTCTAATACACAAATTTTAACAGGTGATCATAAGTCTACTGTTATTTATCTAGTATTATATTAGGAAATGGGAGCTTACATATCAGAAAAAGCTCCTTGCTTTTCTGTTTTTTTAACAAAAGGGCAATATTTTCTGCAGTAATTTACTTAGGTATAAATCCACAGTAATTATCAAAAGTAGATCATAAATCTTTGCCAGCTGTCAATGCATATGGTTTTGTTTACCAGTTGGTATATCTGTGTTCAACTTCATAGAACTAAGGTTTTCCATAGATGGGAGAATCTTCAGCCCTATGGCAGCCAATGAAATTAAAAAAAAAGAACTCCATAAATATCAGCTATGACACAAATCATTCCTTTTCAGAATAGCTGACTGTCAAGGTTATGGTAATATCTATCAGTTCAATCTCTTCTGAAAGGTACTCATGGAGAATGATTTAAATCTTGATTTTAAATCACATACTGTCCTATAAATGCTGTATTTGTGTGGTAGGGAACTTACATGTCTATGGGATTTCTCTGCAGAATGCTGTGATTGATAATGAACATAGTCCGCTCTCAAGTACTCATAAAATCCCACTGGCTTCCAAATTTGGTACAGAATGTACTGAAATTTTTGAAAAGACATATCAAATTAGCCTCCCACTGTTTTTATGTCAGTGAATTAACGTACATTGAGCACGCAAATTTGTACTTCAAATTGGACACCACAGACAGAACAATAAATGGAAGATCTGGATTTCCAAACATTTCCTAAATTACTTTCTGATTTCTTTTTGTCATGTTCTGTTCCAAAAATTTAGTGTTTATGTACTTTGTAAAAAAAGTCATATATTGATATTAAATTATGGGTACCTTTCTGTAATACCTAAACATGTTACTATTTAAAATATATTAATAGTCAGTTTGTTCCAAGTGATACAGATAAATCTTGCCCCAATTTTTCCACAGCATACCTCCCATATAATACATAATGAGATCACAAGTTTTGGGTCTGTGGAATCTCAAGCAGAAGTGCAGGAGGTAGAGGGGAGCAACTAATGATTTGTTCAGTATAAAAAATTGTTTCATTCTTCATATGAAGATTAAGGCTAGCTAACACATATTGATGCAGTATTTAATGCTGCACAAAGCATTAATATAGATATTCATGTTTTGAAAAATATTTTAAAAATCTCATTTAATCAACACAATCACAATGTATAAAACTAATCAACCCAATCATGCTACATAAAACTTGCATATTGGATCTGCAGAGTATCTTACAAATACTGTCATTCTGAGTAAATGCTCAGGGAGAATTTATCAAGTGTAAATACAAGAGTTTTGTTTAAGTGTGCTCTCTCTCTCCTCTGTTTTTCCTACCTCATGCATTGGGGTTTTTTTTTCTTTTATTGCTCTGAGCTGTTTTTCTGATGATAGTGTTAACTCTGAGGCATATTTAAGTTGTTTCAGTTTAAATGCATAAAAGTAAATAATTTACAGTTATGTAGTTATCATTATTCCAAATAGCTGCATCTTTGTGATTTGCTTTATAACTGCTGTCACTTTTCTGTGACTACCATGCATTCAAATACCTGTAGTCTGGCTGAGAGCCAGACTACATTAGCAAATAAAAGCAGATGTATTTGTATACGTGGTTTTTATTCTCAGGCCTCAGAGTTGTCCGTACTGCTGCTATTTTAGCTTTTGACTCCTGCAAACCATTAGTCTGTCTAGTAGCAGACATTGTTTTGTCTCAATATTGAGATATTTTAGCAAATACATTGCTTATATTATGGACAAAAAGCGAGTGTCTACAGTGGGTCTATATAGCCTTCAAGAAAGCCCGGCAGCAAAGCCATGATTCAGCTTAATTCGTCTAAGAAGTCATGTTCTGGAGAGGTTGGTTTCGTTCCTGTTTCCTGGATTTCTCCTTGTGCCACAGAGCCTTCCTCTCCTAGGTGATGTCTCATCTTCATTCGTTATGAGAGCATAATGAATCAGCAAATATTACTGTTTCTTACTAGAACAGCTGTTGGCAGATTTCTTCGACTATTACATGCAATTTTCTTACAAAACTTCTTTTTCCTTGTTTAGTAGGAATCCCTAGTAGGAATCAAGGTAATACTATGAGAGTTCTTGAAGTGAAATGTATGAGATGTGATTTAATAACTACTTCACCACAGACTTGAGGAAATGACCCATATATTTTGGACCACAGCTGTCTGTTGAATGAGGCTGAAGCAGTCTTTTTATTTTAACTTTTTGTCATCTGTTTAGATTGTATGCCCCTTGATATGCAGGTGGTGCTTTGCAAAGCATATGTCCTCATTTCAATTGGAGAACCTTCATGACTGCTTTCATTATAAGGGTCAGGAAGAACAGGGATAGATATTAAGCAGATTAAACACTGCAGAAGCATTAATCACTGAAAGGGTGAAAGATTTCTAATAGCCAGTTTTCACTGTAGAAACAAGAAGAAGATCGTGTTTCTATACAATCATACTTACTCATTAGCTTCAGCAATAAGCATATCTTTGGCTAGTGAACTCTGCATTTCAGACATTGCATTTTTTCAGTTGAGGCTAGTCATTATCAAGACTCATTCCTCTCTCCCTTGCTTATTTTTCAAGTTCACTATAGTGATAAAACTAAAAACAGGTTAATTTTTGCATCCTTCTATGGCCATCATGCACTGGGGTCATCAAATTTGTGTCACTACTTTATTTCCTACTGTAAATGCTGATATCTGGAGTGTGTAAACCACCAATGTGTTTATTTTTTTAATTTCCTGGAATGCACAGTTTTGTAATAAAACACAAAGATGGGGAAAAACCTCCATCCTGATATTTTGGGAGTACACATAAAAACCCAAGCCCAATTTAAGGAACTAATAGCTTTAATAGATGATAAGAATGTGCAATAAAACTCTAGGTTTGGTGCGGTTTTTGAGTTTTTTTTGTCAACAGCTGCCCTCAACAAATAGTGTCTAGAAACTAAAGTGTCTTATTCTAGGATATGGAATAAGGTTCTTTATAGAGTGAAACATGGTGGAAGAATATAGAACTTTATTAATTGAGATGTCACTTATTTTTTAAAAAAGACTAATAAACTAATCCAAGTATGCATTTTGGGAGAGGAAGGGAAAAGGTGATAAATAGGTAAAGAAAAAATACTCCAGCAGGAAGAAAGATATTGAAAACAGAAATGACAAAAAAGCCAAGGTCAGAAAGAGAGCAAATAAGTAATTCTGTGGAATGACAACTATTAACCTGATTCATTGTTGTTTTGGCTACTTGAAATCCCATTTTTACACAATATCTTGTGCAATGTATACTGTCTTGTAAACAGAAGCAGAACAGGTTGCTCTGTTGCATTTAAAAGCTTTTAAATTCAAAATGGCTATGCAGAGTGTAAAAAACTCAAGTGATCTTAAAAACTGTCTCTTTACAACAAATTTGCTTTCAAAAATTTGTTTTAGTAGGGCAGGTAGAAGTTATAAACATAAATAACATTCAATATTTATTGACTTTTGCCAGCAAGAAAAATATTATCTCAAAAATATTTTAGAAGACCTTTTAATAAAAGCTAGTGCATTATATATATTTAGGTCTTTTAGCCATTAAATGTGCCATTTAACAACATAAATACTTTGCTTCTGAGCCCCATAAAAATGTCTCTTCAAAAGGACAATAAAATTGCAAATAAAATGTTTTATTAGAGATTTGGGTATTTTAAAATTAACTGCTATAATTACACTGGTGACTTAACGGGTTTGGAAAGCACACTAAAACACACTTTACCTGCACTAATTGCAGGTCCTGTTTTTTCTACTATTCTGTGCTAGCTTATCTTGTAAGGATATAAAATGAAAGACTTAGCAATTATCTGTGGTGACAAACTGCAATACTCTTTTGAGCAGAGTATAAAAACCAGAAGGCTAAAATAATATTGTGTAACACTTGATATTTAAGGAATGCTGTGTAAATAATAATTCTTATGAACAACAGCTTCCTGACACAATTTATATCTCAACTTCTTTTCCATATGGGTAAGCAGCAGACAAAGCTCAAAGCCAGTAATTAAAACTTCAGGCTGTGAGGAAGTGCAATGCAATACCTGATGCAAGTGTTCAGTAGACAGAAATGTGTCCCTCTGACTATATTAGGAGCATCCCTGCCTTGTGAAATACTTGAATTAGTGTCAAGGCATCTCAGGTATTGTACAACCCACAAAAAAAAAAAAATTGTATGGTGCCATATACATATATATACACCACATATATAAAGTTATACACAAATACAGGCACCTAGATAAGTAGTCAATGTTATTCAAAGTACACCTTCCTTTTTCTCCAGCGCATGGAAGTCTGTAGTCAGTTTGCCTGAGGTCAGTTCCAGTGTAGTACTTAAACACTGAACTCTGAGTGCTCAGGTCAGCATGACACATCCCTAAGCAGGTTGTTGAAGTTAACATTGATACTGGACTTTTATAGTGCTGAATCAGATTTACACAAAATGCTTGCTTTTAACAGGCATCTGATTATGATTGTGATTGATAGAAGCAGAAGTAACTGAGAAACTGTAACTAGTAGGCTGTGAGAGTCCCATTTTCCATCCATAACATTTGTGACTGAACTGAACTATCTTTGTGTTTTGATTGATAGATGACTATGATAGAAAGATTAACAATGAAATTCAAAATAAGCAGTAGAGTCATCCAATATTCTGCTTGTCCATGACAGGAAATGCAAAGTATGCAGAACAGGCTAGTCTCAGCAGAAAAAGCAGGAACTTAAATGATATGTTGTTGGGATTTTATTGTCTCAGTTGTGTAACAGGCTACAGTGTGATAGCGATAGGATATCCTCCAGCTGTCCTGAAGACAGAAATAGAGATTATATGATGAGTGTATAATAGTGAATGTGTGATTCATGCTGTCATTTATTTGCTCTGTTCGTAGAACACTATAACATACTTCTGGATAGACTAACAATACAAATAACTTTCTGTTTTCAAGTAATGGCTACTGTGTTTTCTTCATGCAGATTTTATGCTCTAACAAAGCATGTATTATCTTTGTTTATAACAAATGAACAGTGATAGCCACAATGAACATGTGAAATAACTCAGATGTATACTTTCAGAATAGTACCCAAGAGTGACCTATTCACTGCCTGACTAGGCGAAGCAGGAGCATTCCCAACTCATATCTAGTGTACTGCTTAAAAATTGATGCTTTGTTGCTTCATATACAGTTCATTTGAAGAAGCAGCAATAAAAATGCTTACTTGGCAGAGATACAGCACATCCTAACTAAATGGCCTCCATTATTATTTACTTTATTAATAAAATGCCATTTTTGCAGTTACCTTGTGTTTGCCAGTGAATATCTTCAATTACTACCATTTGACACTGTTAACAAACTATATACTAGTTAAACTGGCTGAGCAGATAGGAAATGGAGGTGGCTGTTCACAAATATGGTTTTTGCTAGTAATTAGAGGTCAAAGTAAAATTAAAAAAAATAAAATCATTGAGTAGATCAGAAATGGTATTAAGTTAAAGACAAAAAGGAAAGAGAAACTATAGTAGCACTTCTGTTGGAAATAAATTAGTATGGCCAAGTAGAAAACCCATGGGAAATTGATAAACAACTGTTCTTGAGACACCAAGTCCCATCTTGCCCCTGGCAAGTCCATTTTATCTTTATAAATAGCATCCAAAGGATGTGGGTGATATGTAGCAGTCTAGTTAAGCAGTCTATAATTCCAGTCATCTAAAATTCAGTCACATCAGAGTCTGAATTAAGATTCATTGTAAGGATTTCACTGACTCCACTTGAGAAAGAGTACTGAGGAACAATCAGACAATAGTTTTCCCCTGTCAAATTTACTCAGAAGTGAAGAATAGACCCGGGCCTTTCTTAGGTTTTTGGCTATTCATTACTTTAAATATGCCTACTGAATAGAAATTTCAAAATTAAGTCTCCAACTGGAAAGGAGGACTAATGGGGAATGGTACACTCTTATTTACTGTCATAAACTGTGTAGAAAGGAAGCCACAGCCTGGTATTAAAAATGTTCTTGAGCTGCTTCTTTGTGTCATGAAAAGAATAAGATACCAAATTAATGAATTTTATTTCACTTCTGATGTCTTGCTCTCTGCTGTGCTCTTTCACGTATCTCAATGAGTAATTTTAGATTAGCCTTTATGTGAGCTGTGGAACAGTAGTCAAAAAATTAGTTCTTCAGTGGAGTTTGAAGGACCAAATAGGTACAACTTTTTTCTCCAGCAGACTTTGTTTTCTTCGAGAGATTGTTTTTAGAGAGATAAACAAGGTTGTCATATTCTAAATCACTGCTGTCAAACTTTTAGTTCCAAAAAAAAACCACAACAACTTAATTAGATTTTTAGATAACAAAGGTTGGTAAATTCTCTCCGTACTGTCAGCATTCATTTATAGGAATGTTAGCTGTCACATCATCTGTGGTCTTTATTTTGGAACAGTACTAATGCTGGAGATCAAGCTGGCTAGCAAGCAGCTTAAGAACACAAAAACTGTATTTTGGAAGAAATAACAAAATTCCATCTGCCTTCAGATGATCAGTGAGCTCTTCCTAAAGGCAGAATGGTGAGTGAAGTGTTCCTAAATGGCCACTGCACAAGTAGTGGCAGAAGAAATTAACCTCCCCAGGCTGTCCGATGAATGATTTACAGTTTCCCATTTAAAGGCCTGAGCCAAACTAGTGGCAGCCAATATAATCCTGAGACAGGGAGACAGGTAAAGAGTGTCAGCATTTTGGGGATACTTTGGCTTGACTAATGGAGCACAAATTTTATGGTTCCTACCATGATAAGAGCTTGTCACAATTTTTTTTGTAGCACAGTATCTTTCCATTACTCCACGCTCCAGCATGTGATGTTTTCTGTAGAGTGGGCTATATCAAAATTGTCAGCATTAAGTGCAACTTAGTCTGTGGTTGTTCTTGACACTGATGTACCCATCTATTCTTTACTGGTCTAGCACCACGACTTTCAATGGACTCTTATAACGTTCTCTTACAGACATCAGTAAAACCCAGTTGATAGGAAGGCCAGATAGAAAGCTACTGAAGTATCTGTTAGACTGTATACATGCCACATAACTGATGATATGTCAGATTCCAGGTAAAAGAAAAGAGCAATATTTAGGCAATTTTATGTCATGCATCATGATTATATCCATTATATCCATTTTATCCATTAAAAGGCATTTTTGTTACTTGTTAATTAATCCTGTTTTGCCTTTTCAAAATTAAAATAAATAAATAGATAGATAGACACATACATACATACATACATAAATACATAAATAAAAAAATTAAAAATAGAGTACTAGCTGTAATACTTTGCACATAGGATAATAAAATCCATGGACAATCCTGGCCTCTTCCAAGTTATCTTTTACTGTTTTCCTGAAGTGGTGATCAGTATTCTAAGTCAGGCCAACCATTAATTTTCTCACAGAAAATATGGATCAGGCCTTCCAAGGAGCAGATGAAACAAGCTGATTGTTGCCAGCCTTGATAAATTTTGCTTAATTGGACCTGGCAAACACACAACAAACACTGTGATGTGGACTTAATATAGCACTTACTCTTCAAAAACTTCGTCTGTAGTGCAGTTGGCATAGCATGCAAAAAGTTCTGCTGTCTACATTTAAAGTGTCGCAATAATTTATTCTAGAGACTCACAAAGGAATTCAATGTTTTTTATTTCTGGGGGGAAAAAAATAAAATGAAAACCACACACACAATCAAACCAAAACTCAGAACTCAAAATTAATTTCTTTTTGCCCTTTTCAATCTGTTAACAAGTAGAGTCTTTGGGAACAATTTGTTCTGGAGAGATGACCCTGTATATAACCTCAATTAACCATTAGAAACCAGAAGAGACTTTTGAGGCCTACAGTTACGTAAGAGTTCTAACACTTAGATGAAAGATAGTGATGTTATTCGTTTCATTATAAAGTTACAGGAAAAATATTTTAGCTGTGCAAGAGCAGGTTCCTATTCTACTGATCTGTACCAAGCCAACAGGATACATCATCTGTCTTATCATTAAAAAGAAAAAATGACAGGAGTGCTATATTACTTGAGCCATATAAGCATTTGACATGATGATAATCTCTCCAAACTTCTTCAGTCCTAGCGCAGGGTATTCATCCCAACACCACACACTCTGCAGCATAACAAAGTAGAGACCAACAACAGCACCATAGGAAGATGGCTGGCAGAGACTTTTTACATCATGTCAATTCTGTACAGAAATGATTAGGGTTTTTTTCTTTTTTCTATTACTTTTGTATTTATAAAGCTGTAATGTCTTTGTTCTTGAGCCTCTTGGATCATTGCAATATAAAGGGACAAGCATTTCTGACTGGTTGTTAACATTTCATTGTAATACACTTAGTATTTTCTTGTTGTAGCATACAGTCAAAGATAAATGACAGTTAATATAATAAAACATAGAAGTTCACTGATTATCAGATTCTCTAGTAGTTTAAACTGATACAGCTTCATTGACATCTCTAAAATTGATCTGTGATATACCAGCAACATTTGTTTCCACAACCACAGCACAACCATTCCACAACAGGGTGAATCCTATGACAGGATGAATCCAATGTCTACCAGGATAGCAATCATTACCTTTGCTTTGTATTGGTGGTGTCAAATATACATCCTCTGAGGGATTCTGGAACTTCAAGCTTAGAGCTTTAATAATGTTCTTGTCAGTGATGATTGTGGGTTGACCCTGGCTAGATACCAGGTGCCCACCAAAGCTGCTCTATCACTCTCCCTCCTTAACCTGACAAAGGAGAGAAAGCATAGAGAAAGGCTTGTAGGTCAAGATAAGGACAGGGAGAGATTATTCAGCAGTTACCATCGTGGGCAAAACAGACTCAACTTGGTGAAAAATAAAAAAGCAGCCTCTCACAGAAGCCACCTCTGTAGCCCCCCTGCTACCAAAACCTTGCCACACAAAACCAATACAGTGACGTACTTCATATTGCCCTCTCTCATATCCTTGTACTAGTACTAGATTATTTACTTTTAGCCTTTCCTCAGATCCTTGCTAACATATGCAGTTAACAACCACTTAACACTAATTTACTTTGACAGGAAGACTGTATCAAACACAACTCTTAAGTAATTTGGTGGAAATGAGGAGAAAATACAGTGGCCTAAGGCAGGTAAGTAGCATCTCCCTGAAAATGCTAGCAGTATTTGCCCATCATGGTATGAGTACTTCTTTCCTAATTGCAAATTCATCATTACAAGGGGACAGACCCAGAGAAATTTGTATTTTGAAATATATTTTTGTTCTCTTTCAAGAACTTCTGGTTTTAAAGTCAATGAAAAAATGCTTTTCTTCATTAGGTTTGTGAAATCCTGGACAACCTCACTGGATTCTGTGCTTCAGGATCAAGGAATCATATAAAGCAGGTATTTATAGCTGCATTTTTAGGTGAAGAATCATTGGCAAAAGGAGTTGTAAGAAACAGTCTGGGGTTTTATGGGATTCTTAAGGAAGGGAGCAAGGATTCACTTGGTAACTTTTTTATGGGGGGAGGTAGTCTGTGTTCTGCTCATCCATCATAAAAAAACTGGGATGCTGCAGGGGCTTGCTGTGATCTGAATCACCAGCTCTGATCAGAGCTTTGGGTAGAAATGGTCTCCAGAGAGCAGATTAAAGGGAATAGCTAATGGCAAATCAGATTCACAAGTAAAAGTGGTAGCAGACAGCCTGTCCATCAAGATCTGCAGCCCAAAGCTGCACCTGCACTGGCACTTCCACTTCTTAGTGAATGCTCACTACTGGGGGTGTTTGCATAACAGCATTCCTAAACCTGGACCCCTGCTACCCCTGCCCTTGGAAGAACAGATCCTTCTCCTCAGGAGTTGGTTTCATCCACATCTAGACACTAGTGAGCATGTAGGGTGCTGACGAATATGGCTAATGGCTGGTTACTGTTGCTCTTGCTCATCGTACTCTGAGGTGTGATGGTCTTGCACATTTCAGGTTGTTTCGTTTTCCTAGCTGTTAGTCATACTGAGTTTCCCTTTCATCTCTGCTCCCTGATAATGTTTGTCTTCTGTAAATGAGTTTAACCCACTGCTTGCAAATGGAGATTCCCAAGCACTTCTGATCAAGAAACCAAGTAATTCATATTCATGAAGGGCTGAAATGTGGTTTCATGTTTTGCTTCATATTGCTTTCCTCAGTTTTCCAATGAACCTGTCCATTGCTTTTGCCAGTCAGGGCCTGTCAGAAAGGTTACGGCAGCTTGCAAAAATCTGGGACTACTTTCCTGGATGTAGATAGCTGAATCAGTGAATGCAAGATTCACTGCACAATAAGTACCTTTGTTTAGGGCTTTTGCAAAGTTTGGAAGCACTGGCACAGTGCCTGGTTCAATGTAGCTATTAGAGTCTTTTCACTGACTTTAATTGGAGCTGGATTAGGGCCTAATCATTAAAAAAAAAATCTTCATACTGCAGCAATCAATGGTCTCATTTGACCTCAAAATTTCAGTAAGAAACATTGGTAGGGGAAAACTTGAACATAAGAGATATAAAAATAAGATTCTCCTGTCAAACAATGAATGATAGATGACTGTGTGTAGTAGAGTGACCATATGCCTCAAATTTGTCTTGAACTTCACAATTTTTTTTCTATGTACGATCTGTCCAATTTTGATTTTTGGCAGCTGCCAGAGCACAGTGGAAGAGAAGACTGTTTGTCTGCCTTTAGCTGGTGTGGGATTTGCTGTTGGCAAGCACAGATGACAAACACTTCAGTTCTGTGACCAAATGTCTTTGCCATTGTTTTTATTAGATTGTGAGATGTTTTGCCTCATATGAGACAAGGTATTTTGGTCAACTTATTGCAGTGTAATAAATTAATATAACATCAGAGAATAACATATTTTATGTGTATGCACATGTATGTATATTTTTATTTATAAAAGTATGATATATTAGTTTGTGGGTTTTTTAGAAATGATTTTACAGTTCAGAAAACCAGTTATTATAGATTTGCACTGACTGCCCATCTGTGTCTCTTGCTCTTTGCCTCCAATTTCTTTATATTGTCTGTGTACTACAGATGAGAGGTCCCATGCTTCATGCCCTATGAAAGTCTAAATGGAGCATGTGAAGTGTAATAGAAGTGCAGCTGAACTAACCCAGAAAGATTAGTAATGCAGGAAACTTTAAATGTTTTAATATTGTTAACTTTGTTATAATGAATTTCTGTATCTCAAGTATTATTATTTTTAAGGAATTAATCTTTTGACAATACTATTAAAGAGGTGCATTTTGGTTTTGGTTTTGTAACGTATTATGTAAGTTGTCACTTTTTGTTGCATTCAAAACATCTATTTGAGAGGTATGAGAAGAATACTGTCTAGTAGTTTTATTATATCTATCAATGTAAGATATGAGGTCAACAAGATATACCAAAATAGATCATGCTAATTTATCTACATCAGTAACCTGTAGTTATGCATCTTGTGAAATAAGCCTGTCTGTTTGCTGCCTTAAAAACCTAAGTTGCATTCTGGTAACACTTGCATTAAGGGAAGAAGTTGCTTTAGCAGTTTTTTATCATGTTTCTTCTCAAGCATGGAAGATTTTTATTCTTGCCATTCAAAATTCTAGTTGAGTTTTTTTCGCCTCTTTTTCTTCATGAAAGCAATATTATTTGCATGCAGTCAAATGTGGCAGACAATTGCATAAACTTGGGATCAATATTGTTAAGCCTGGAAACTTGCACAGTTTATTCGGTGTTCTGACAAGAAAAGGAAGTTGCTGCAAAGAAAATTTTTCTCTCCCTTTTTTTGTTTTGTGTTCTTCTTCTCTTCAAGGCATATAATTTCAAATTAGTTTTTTGATTCACATACTGATGGGCAAATGTGTCAAAACTGCTGTAAGCGAACGTTGTAGGGCATGTGTTTTAAGAGGTTCCTGATTCAGATATGTGCTTCTAAGTTTCCTATTTTTATTCATGGTGAGCATACTTCACCACCCCTGTTACACCAGCTCAGAGATTGAATTGAACCTTTCCCTTTAGTGGTTTTATCTTCTGAAGTATGTGTAAAGCATATCAGATTGTTGTGGGTTTTTTTCAAATCCCTACTGGAGGCATAACTAAGCATCTGTTTTAATTCACTATGACTACAGCACATCTTTTCCATCCTCAAAATTGTATACTCTTGGTTATACCAGAAAAATCTCCTTTGCCAATTGGATAATAGGCAACATTTTGACATCAGTGTTTACCTACCTTCTTCAGCTGTGTTGGGTTTTTTTACTGTTGTGTTTAGTAGCAGTTTTACAGCTTCAAAATGTGTCTTTGCTGTTTTCATGCCCTTGCTTCATGTGTTTTTTATATGCAATGAAACTACCTGTATGATAATAGTTTGCAGGCCACATTTTAGGTGTCTAAATAAGAAGTTAATGACCACATTCCTAGTCCTTATTTGGGGGGATGGCTAGCTAAGGTGACCTAATTATCATATTTCTCTGAAGAATATACTGGAATACACACAATATATTTTAAGATTTGACTTCTATTTCAGGTGACAAAAATTCCTTTTGCCTTCAAGGAAAGTTGGTCAAGACCGTTTTAAAGAATACTAATCACCTAAGGCTGTGAAAAAGTGGGAGTGATGAAGAGTCCTTTTGGGGAAACAAAATCATATACATCTGTCGTGGTTTAAGCCTAGCTGGTAACTCAGAACCATGCAGCCGCTCTTTCACTCCACCAGTACTTCTTCCCCCAGCACTCGGAGGGATGGGGAAGAGAATCAAAAGAATGCAACTCCTACAGGTTGAGATAAGAACAGTCCAGTAACTAAGGTGTAACACAAACCACTGCTGCTACCACCAACAATAATAATGATAACGGAGCAACCCCTGCCACGGG
>JANHGB010010847.1:0-23758 GCA_026283785.1 Coracopsis vasa
TTCAGATTTTAAAATAAGCAGACATCTTTCACAAGCCATAAAATGATGCCCCTGTGACTAGGATAGTTTGCTAAAAGCCCCTTAAAATATGGTAGTAGTTTGTTCTTATCAACAAAAGCTGCAAAACTGTTTCTTTTGAAGAGGGATAAGTGCCAATCTGCTAATTGCCTTCCCTTCTCCTTTGATCTCTCTGACCAGTTTTTCTGAACATCGAAGGACTCTTCTGAATTCAGAAATGAAAGGAGGCATCTTCTAATCACTCTTAATGCTCTGCATAATTCTTTTTCTCCAAAGAAGCCAGTTCTTATCTCAGCTGAGCAAACATGTTTAAAAACACAGTCTAGGTCATCTAAACAATAAAGCAGCTCAATGTCAGCTTTCAGTTTTCTTTCTAAAGGCAATATTTAGGAAGTTAGAGCAGACTTCCTGTATATTTGGGTGGGTATGAGAGATTCTGTAGCTCGTTAAATACTGTTCTGGTGGTACCCTTGGTGGTGAAGATATGGGCCGTTGATGGGTTCCACTAAGACACAGGTGACCTCCCTGCTTTGGCATAGGAGCATGCAATAAAGATGAAGTTGTGAAGTTGCTGACAGATGCACCTCCAATCATTCATCTGATCTGAAGAGACACTGAATCAACAGAATCATGGTCTCGGGGCTACCTTGCTGCAAACAGCTACGCCCTTCGGAATGATACCTTTGTCCTTCAGTGCTCATTCATGTGCTTTTGGAAGGCGATAGCCTGAGCATTAAAATAGCACAAAGCATCCAAGTCCTCCAGAGAAGGGGAAAAATACAGGTTTAACATGAAATGATATAGCATTGTTTTCTTCTTTTATCCTTTTGTCTTTCATTTCCAACTTTTTTTTTTCTTTTTTTCTTTTTCCTAATTGATAAGGCTATTCCCTCTTTGGCTGCATCATTGTGTTTAACTCCTCATGCTCTGCTTTGTGTGTTGTGTATAAAATAAAAATCTGTATATGCACAAGTCCTTTCCCTACTGCAATGGCAGAAATGCACAATCCAGTTCAGATGTCAGCAGTGATTTGCAAATAAAAGCACGAGAGCATACATTTCAGAAGCTGATCCTGTTACATCCCTGTCTGGTCCAAGCCTCTCTGTTGAATTTCATCTACAGCTGATTTCCAGCTAAGTTTGAAATAACTTACTAAATTATAAATGCCAACTTAAATACGGGAGGCAGAAACTAAGAAAATCTTTCATGAATGCACCTTCTTATAGGTGAAAGGTAATTCTGGGATAAATGTTTTGCAATGTTTTGCAATGACAGGTAATGCTGCTACATGATGTCTTCTCTAGAAACAGGGAATGCAAGTTCGACAGGTAAACATTTGTTTTGCACAATTGCTGAGTGATGGGCAATGAATGTTCCACACGCAGCAGAGCAAAATTGGGTGCAACTTCCTTTGTAAATAATTATCTGCCTTTTAATATGCTATAGTTAGCAAGTACAGTAACAGTTTCCATTAAGTGGGTATTGCTGAGTGATAAGTAGCAGTGAGATTCTTGTATGAAATCCATATTATATGTCGTAAGGAACACTTCAGCAGTACCAATTAACAGTTTATTGTTTAAAATCAGGTTTCTCAGTTTGACATTTCTTATAAGGACCAACTCCCAAGGATGATGACTCCACCACTGCTCTGGGCAGGCTGTTACAATGCTTGGCCACACCTCTCAGTGAAGAAATTGTACCTAATATCCAGTCCAAACCTCCCCTGGCGCAGCTTGAGGCCTTTGCCTCTTGTCCTATTGCTTGTTACTTGGGAGAGGAGACCAACCTCCAAGACAACTCCTTGCAGGTAGTTGTAGAGAGTGATAAGGTCCTCCCTGAGCCTTCTCTTCTCCAGACTAATCCCACCAGTTCACTCAGCTGTTCCCCAGCAGACTTGTGCTCCGGGCCCATTCCCAGCTCCATTGCCCTTTCTCTGGACCCTCAGTGTCTTTCTTGTAGTGAGGGGCCCACAACTGAGCACAGGATTCAAGGTGCAGCCTCACCAGTGCCCAGTACAGGGGGACGATCACAGCCCTGGCTCTGCTGGCTACACTATTTCTGATACAGGCCAGGATGTTGTTGGCCTTCTTGGCTGCCTGGGCACAATCTGGCTCATGTTCAGCAGCTGTCAGTCAGCACCCCCAGGTCCTTCCCATGAGCAGCTTTCCAGCCACACTTCCCGAAAACTGGAGCATTGCATGGGGTTGTGGTGGTCCAAGTGCAGGACCTGGACTCTTCTCCTTATAGCTGCTTTCTTGGCTATCCTTTAATGCACTAAAAAATAGGATAGTGTCATTAAAAAAGATGTATATATTGATACTATTTACCTAAACAATCTGAAGTAATTTGATATTTCCCGTTCTGTGGGGCAGCCAGCATATCTCTAGTGGGGCTTATACATCCCCTCCAGCATGGGCAGGTTAAAGAGTGTGGCACTTAGGTAACTTTCTTTTTCCTACAACAGCGTGCATTTGTATTTGCTACTCTTTTTCTACTAGGATTCAGTCTATAAATAAGACTTAAGT
The DNA here is from genome assembly GCA_026283785.1 of Coracopsis vasa. Classification (NCBI taxonomy): domain Eukaryota; kingdom Metazoa; phylum Chordata; class Aves; order Psittaciformes; family Psittacidae; genus Coracopsis; species Coracopsis vasa. The sequence goes on from JANHGB010010847.1 coordinate 2,544, forward strand.
CAGTGAAACTGAGGTGAGAATGAGAATAGTGTTGCTTGCTCTAGGCGTCAGTCACACAAGTTATGAGTTACTTCAGTACGTATTGCTTTCATATATACTTTAGCAAGTATGTGTAAGAGAAGGGCAGAGACAATTGTGAACTAAAATTAAAATATTACTTTACATGGTATGTATGTACACTGTATGATGTTCCTAATGTATTCTAAATTGTAAATGGGGTGTGTATGGTTGTCTTGGCTGAAGTTGTCTTGACTGAAGTTTCTGTTAGACAGTGATCCAGTGGAACAAATGAAATGCTGGTATTCATTATTGCTGTTCTGTTCTGTCTGATGGTAGAATATCTTTTAAATTTCCAAGCCAATAACTGCATTTTGCTGTCTTAAATAGCGGGCAGTGGTTCATCTTAGGTTGTATCTGAGTTCAAATTCTAGGTAATTTAGATTATTTTTTCTTCTGGCAGAACTATGAGATTGCATTGAAGTTTATCCCTGCAATTTTGTTACGCTGCCTTGAGACATTTATGTTGTTACATACCCATACCTTTCTGTGCATCCCATAAATAACTTTTCAGAATTCTAAGACACTATCACAGTGACCAGTGTTTTCCCATGTGACTCTGTCGTTTGTTTGGTTTTCATTTTTCTTTTTAACTTTGCAGTGGGCCACAGTAAAAGTTTGGATCCAGTAATAAGCTTCCAGACTCCCATTGTTCCTTGTCTTACATTTTATCTATCTGAATTATTTTCAAACAAAGATTTGGCATAGGTGAAAATTCATAACAGATGCTTTTTTCCAGCTGTGAATGCAGACAAAAAGTCTGCACATTTGAAGTTGCAGGAAGTACGCATGTTGCTGACATTTCTTTGAGCTTTTGATACCTACTAATATGAAAAAGAAGAATCAAGGTGACGGTAACTTGCTAGTTCTTTTTGCAGAGTAATTTCCATGAAAGGCTGACTGTGCCTTTTGCCATTACTTTGGTGTAAGTTAGTGGATGAGAAATGGAGTTACCCCACCTAATGATGTAATTTTGGAGTGAAGATTCATTTATCTGTCCTGGCTGGCTCTTTTGTTCTTACGGGGTTAATTTTCATTAATCTTATTGACATTTAGTTGAAGATGAAACTATAAATCAGAGTAGGATTCCTAATGCTCTTCTGCACTGGATAATGCCATAGGCATGTGCATCATATAACATAGTTGATTTCTGCCATATTCATAATGCTAGTGTTGGGGAAAGGGCTTGAAGAGGCACAGAGCAGAAGAACGAGCAAAATTCAGCTTAGAGAATGAAAGTGGCTAGAGATGTTAAAGATCACTGCTGGTTGGTAATTTGATAGAGCAAGCAAATAATTTTTTAAGCTGTGAGTTTCTAGAACCTGTTTTGAGTGCAGTGATGAGAAGAAAGAGGGCTAAGTTGTAAGGAGACAGTTGAAGTCTCCTTGATCCATACAGTCTGGTAGCATGCCAACTATTGAAACTGAGGAGGGGTACAATACTTTGAACTTTCTCTGTGTAATTGCGCACAGAGCGCACTCTGCTAACTGGCACACCTCCTTGTAGCAGGATTGCCAAGCTGCCCACTGACCTTACTTCATAGCAATTTGTACAACTATTAAAACACAGTGCTTGAAGCCCCCTTTGAAATCTTCTGTTTAGACACAATGGCACTAAAGGGTTTCTTAATGACATAGATTTCTGCTGTTACCTTGACAGCTATGTGAATAAGTGACCCTTGTATCTTTCTTGTGCTCCACTGATCACAGCACTACAGTGATGCTAGGGATCCTCTTAATATCTTGACCCCTGCTATTGCTGTTAGAGCTCCTTTCATTGACTTATTAGCAGCAGCTTAGGGGTGCCTTCCTTTGATCTGCTGAGCACTACATAGGAGATGCCTGCATACAGAGAGCCCTGTCTGCCTGGGGTTCAACTGGCAGGACTCCAGCAAGAGCAGCCAAGTCCAGGAGCAGCTTTCATTACAGAATGGGAAGAACAGGAGGAGAATAGGGGTGACTTTGCTAGGCAGACAAAATTACCATTGCCTCCCATCACAGGAAAGATAATACCTAGTTTTAATGATCCCAAAGCATCAGAGAGCATAAATAGAAAAAGGCTGATCATTCTACTTATCAAGCTCTGATTGAATAAGTAGTTACAGGCACTTTCCCATCAGTTGTAAAGCAAAGTATCTCTATAAATCCAAGATTCTTCTTGTAATGAGCATTACTTTGTTCCCTGTGTGCTGTCTTGTCATTGGTTTCAAAGAATGTTTATGTTGTGGTAGGGTCTACTTTCAGACTTGCCAACTAGTTCATAAAATGTAACATGCCTGTCAAGGTAAAATATGTAGTAATGGAGAAATATATGGTACGTTTTAAAATAATGTAGAAAAAAGTGCTTGGAAGTGTGTATATCCTGATGACGTCTTTTTTCCCAAATTCCAATTAATACATAGTCCTCATTTTTGGAGAAAAACCAAACAAAGCAAAACAAAAATCCACACAGTGACAGGACACATCAGGTATGTTTAAAAAACATGAGCAGGAGGAACGCAAGTTATTATCCTGTGAAAGAGTATCAGGCAAATCTGAGAGTATCAAGGTAGGGGCCTTTTAGGGGATGAGGAGTGTGCAGTTATTTTTTTGTGAAGGACCAATGGAAAATGAAATGTCATTCAAGGTATTTTGGAAATCTTGATTATTTTTATGAAACTGATGTGAAATCGAACCTTTTTTGACTACTGGCACTGGTATTAATGATACCCATTGCAAGGTGATTACAAATACTGGATCTACTCAATACCATGTCATTCTGTATAACCACCATAAACTGCTCTCCAGTGCTTAATAGCTTATTTCCCAAAAGCCAGTGTAACTTGCAATTCTTCCTTACTTCTTTAATGGGCCTGTTGGATTTATATTTTACGGTATGTTCACCAAAGCATTGCCAACTTTTATCTATAACTTCAGCACCTAGGAATGCGCTTCTGGGTGCTGCTTTCAGTAGAACAGGAAACGTGAGTCTTGAATGAGGAGAGGCACAACCTTCCAACTTCATGTCAGGTGGTTTTTCCTTCAGTTTGGGCTTGTGCCACGAGGTTGCTTAATAACTGAGGTGAATGCTGTAACTCAAGAAAAGCTCCTTCTCGGTTCAACATCAGTCAAATGTTAAGTGTTTTCACAATTTTTTGGCTTGGATGGTTTGCTGTTGAAAATGGTCTGTTGTGTTTTCTGTCCACTTCTGATTTATACTGTTCGGTACAGATTTGGTTTCAAAAACAAAAACAAAATGTATTTTATTTCAGAAAATTTATTTTCCTCCTTTTATGTTTAAGTAAACATGGTGTAATCCTTTAGCAAAGATGGTGCAGTCATGCTGTGTAGCAAGAAATATGTATGAAAAATCTAGATCTTTGTCTTGTGTAGTGTAATCGTAAATGTACATAGATCATAAGTATTAATTACAGAAATAAGTGATAGTGCCATCTATTGTTATAACTACTTGGTGCTTTGTATCCTAAAATCCTGTCTTGCAGCACATGACAGTGTTTCCTCTTTTCGACAGCTTGGTCTGCAATTTTCCATGTATTTTTGCCTGCCCGTGGCTAATGATGTTATAAGTTCGGCTACGGTATGTAGGCCATTTGAAAAGAGATATTAGGAAGGATAGACTACTTTGCCAGTGTTAAAGAACAAAATTCTAAGGATCAATAAAGCTTTACTTCCTCTGTTCTGAAAAATGGGAGTTTGGCATGTGATAGAGGAATAGCTTTATGGAATTGAAGGGAAAGAAGTGTATTTCGGAAACATGCATGCTTTGTAGAGACTCATTAGACTTTGGAAGCTAAATTCTGCTAATATTGTGTGCTGTATATACCACAGCCTAGGGTTGAAATCAAGAAACTCTTTCCTGCAATTTAATCCCCTAATAGAGGCGATTGTGGCTCTGATTGTTTCTGGAACTGAGAACCCCAGAAATCAATTTCTGCTTTGTAAGTGAAGATTACTGTAGTGTGTGCATACAAGGGAGCAAAATTAACTTCAGTGCTCTGTAATTCATCTTTGACTTCGTAACATTTCTTTTACTACTTTCTGTCAGTAATGTGTGTCTATTCTCAGGTATGTACCTGTTCTACTTATCATTAGAATGCTAAGGAAAGTGCAAGGAAATGAAGGAGTTCATGGAAAACCAGCAGGAAGTCAAAAAGTAGAAGAAAAAGCTTGAAGGGGGCTGAGATCTTTCCCTGTTATTATCAGTGTCATTTACAGTGAACTGCATAGTTTTTGTATGAGATTCTGTAGCTTGTGCTGTATGGGAGGTTACACTGTTCCTTTCTCTCCTGCTGGCTTGCATGCCAGCTAGATACAAGTGAGCTTCAGCCTGGAAGCTGAGTCTATTGCTCTGGTAAGCTTATCCTGCTGTTAGAATAACATTGAGCTGGATTCAACAAACTCTATCCTGTGCTGCTTTGAACTTGGTGATCGCACAGGGAAAGGAGTGTCTTCGCTAGCTCAGGCTACTTCCTTACAGTGTCACAAAGAAAGCGTGAATGGAGAAACCTTTGGATTCCTCAATCAGGCAAATGACTTGGTAAGACCTGTGTTAGGGTAGAATCACGCTGGCAGAGCCAAACAGCTTTTTTGTGCATACTAATAACTGGAAATCATTGTGCTTCCTTCTCTTAAGTATTTAGTACACTTACCATGCTGAAAGATTGCTCTCATCCCTAAGCATGTCCTGTTTTGTAATTCTGAGGCAACAAATACCACTTGCATCAACCTAAGCTTCGTAAGTATGTGAGACATAAGTTTTATTCAGATTCTACATGGCTAGTGTTTATTGCATAGTTAAATTGTGACCCATGTTGTTAGCTTTACACAATCATCACCTGAAACCAGACATAGATAATTATTCTTTTTTTTTTTTTTTTTTTTTTTAGCTACCAAAATAATTGGAATTGTTCCTGTGAGTGGTATGTGGCTACCTTTTGTATCCCCGTATTATTACTCTACATTGCAGTCTGTTACACTATTGTATCCAGTTGAACTTGGTGGAATACATTATGCAAATCTGTGATGGCTTCTTGTGTATCAGCAAGACAGATCTCTGAAACCTAAGTGCTACTGCAGAGCTCCTGATGAAAGTCCGATGCAGTCAAGCACTAGCACAGTCCACTCTGTGAGAGGAAGGAGGGGTGTTGATAGTAAGGAGTCTTAACGGCTAACTTATCCTTAATAGTGCAAAGCAATTAAAATTTGCTGATTCTAATGATCTAATCAGCAGTTTTCAGTGATTAAAATAGGTAATGTTTTCTGAGAGTGGGAATGCTTGAGGGAATACTGTAATACATACATCATAGTACTGAGGTGGGTGGGACAGTCCAAGACTTCTGGGAAAATAGTATGTTAGGGAAGCAGGGAAGACCATACCACACCTTGATTCTGTGTTCTGCCTTCTATCACTGGACAAGGATAGAAAGTAAAGATGGATATTATTAGGCAGAGAATCATAAAACTGCAAGTCCAGAGAAAGGGAGTCAGAGGGGAGATGGCAGCAAGTCCTCTACGGGACTGCAGCAGAGGAAAAGAGTTATTATGGGAAAATGAGAGAGACAAAGCTAAGGTTTTGTAATGCCTTAGAGCCAAAATAATCGTACTGGGAAGGATAGGCCTACTTGATTTCAGCTGAACAGTGCCTCAAGAGAGAAGACAGGACAGAGCACATGCACAGCTGAGCTTGCCTGAAACTCAGTTTGAGCTGTCTGTGAGGGCCATCACTGGGTGTATGTGATGAAGGGGAAATGAGTCAGTGCTTTTCACTTACAGATGGGCAAATCACAATTCTTCTGTTTGTAATTCTTCACCCAAGCTGACGTGCTTATCATGCAGTGCCACAGTCAGATACTGTCTTTGCCAGCTATTCAAGTTATGTCTGAATTCTCTGATCTGGCTAGGGAAAGTAAAACACTGTGGTTACTGTAGCTATAACACATCAGTATTTACACTTGATTGTAATCAAACACTCTGTAACAGTCTTGCAGTTGCTACCCTTGCTGATATCATGGTGAGATAGTTTGCAGAGGGGTTAGTTCTTCGTCATGCACCTACATGCCTGTTTTGTGGAGTGTAAAATCACATCCCAGTACTGAGGTCTGTATATATTCCCTGACCTGGAATGGGGATGAGACTTGAATACATCCTTTCCTGCTCCACTGCAGTGATCTAAGCTCTATGTACTCTGTTGTACCTCGAGGACAACTGGGAGATCAGCACTATAGCATGTGTCACTGATACCACATCAGCCTTGGCTGCTGAGACTGCTACAGAGATTTAGTGCTCTGAAGGCATCACTTTTGTCTTACAACTGAACCGCCCTATGCCCTACTGCTGTTCTTACAGTCTAAATTCTTTCTGTCCCGTAAGCATCTATCCCATATCCTTAGACATACTCCACACATCTGCAGATAGGAGAGAAATGGCAGAATCATTTATGCATGACAAAAACACAAGACAGCTCATTTCAGGCTGAGCAATAAGTCTGAGAGAAACCAGCGTTCCTCAAGGCCACTACAAATGGCATCCTCTGTGGGCTTGATGAGGCTGAAAGAGCCACATGACAAAAAAGGTTATTTCTGTCTCATGGTGATAAAGTTTGAGATGACTCAAAGAATTAATTCAGGATTCTAAAAAAAAAATAAATGACAATTTGAGATCCTTGCTGAAGTTTTTGGGGTGATTTCTTAGCTACCACATGCACTGAAAAGATAATGAAAAGCCCTCACATGCAGGAGCAAGTTTTGTTGAAAATGAGTTGGATGTATGCTCCTTAGACCTTGTGCATCATGTGCTCATTTCTTTTTCTTTACAGTGGGACACTAGTTAGTCCCTAACCAGCACTGATTAAAAAAGACTAGTCTTGGGTTTGTTAACTAAGCTATTTAGCAGAAATATAAGCCACGGGTTGTATGGCTGGGGTAGGGCATGTTCCTAAGACATTTGTAGGGAGGGTGTACTTCCTGATGACCTTATTCATCACTCAGTTTGAAGTCCCTCTTATGTTTCCAGGACAGAATGTCTTGTTTTTCCGAGGTTTCACAAAATAGAAAAGTACAGTGCCAGAATTTATGATTATGAAACTCTAAATTGTATGTCAAAGCAAATGTGAAGGTGATACTGAAAAGGGATAAACACTTAGAAATCTGTTGGCAAGGCCATAGCTAAATCATATGTGTATGCTTGCACCAAACAACGTAGGACCATTTTCAGTATCCTATAATTGTATTCTCAGTCTGAACCTTTCAGAGCTATCTTAGGTCATGAACAAGATGTTGTGTGCAGCAAACAAATTTGTTGCAAGTTCTTTTCCTCCCAGCGCATTAGTTATTGGCAACAAATGCAGAAGTTTGGTGATTTGCACCCACTTCAGTGGTTAGCCAAAAACAGTCAGAGCAGGGGAATTGTGCACAAACAGGTATCATGAGCATAATACTTTGCGTGGATCAGATACTGTCCTTAGCAACTGTCACCCAGTCTGCTGTGCCAATAGGTTTCCTAGGCTTGTGACAAAGGTTGCTGATTGCAGCAACCTCCCTTTCTCTTACTTAAGGGGCATTTGTCTGCTTGGTTCGCTGAGCAGCTGCAGTGCTGAAGAGACCCTTCACTGAACTCAGATAGCACTTTCTTGGTTTGTTTTTACTGAGTGTTTATGAGTAAGGTAGCCTGTGCATTGGCACTAACTTCTCAAGAGTAAGCAAATCCTACTGGGATGTAAATTAAATGCTTGTGAGGAAGAACTGATTTTCTTTCTGGGTGTTATCTATTTCCATGCATATTAGAGAAGGCTTATTGTGGCTTCAGAATCTCATTTCGAAATGATCTTATGTTCCCCAGAAAAGGATAAAACTCCTTGGCATTCACATTGCACCACTGCACCTGTTATGTAGAAGCTGCTTCCTTGAGCACAAACCAGTGCTTGCACTTAATGTGAAATGGCATGAATTGCCTGTGCTGTGTGCATGTTATGAGCAGCTTCAAGGTCCCATGACACATTCAGTTACATGGAAAGTGCTGGATTGCCACAGAATCAAAACAGTCAAGTGTGGTTCTAATTGTAATAGTCAGTTAGTGATCTCCATAATATCGTTAAACTAAATACTTCTGGGAAAGGTGTTGAAATAATTCTTGTCCTGAGGAGTGAGTTTATATTCCCTCAGAAAATGATAGCTTAGGCTCCCATAACCTGTTTGAGGCTTTAACCAGCCCACTGTGTATGGCCGTCTTTCTGCATCTGAACAGTATGTGATTCTATCCCTAGGAAAAATAAATCAGTCCTGAACATCTGGGGATCTCCAGGCTAACTGCATTTGCATTTCTACATGCGTATGCGTTCACACACAGAGGCTTCTCCTAAGATGCTTGTCATTCTTGTGCAGTTTATTGCAGTAGGCTGTGGATGCTGCTGACTCTCAGAAGCCAAAAGAATGTCATAGCAACATGCATTCCCTCTCAGACAGAGTAGGTTTGTACAGGAATGTATGCAGACCTCCCCTGCCACTTTATCTTCCAAAGAATACACAATGTCTGTGTTGGAGATAACTCAAGTAATTAGGCACAGTTTGCCTTTTATCAAGGGAGTGATTCTATCTTCAAGACTTGGTAGTGTCTTTCAAGACCATGAACATATATGCCGTTTGATGTTTTGATAGGCTTAGGAGATCCATAATAAGTACTTGCAACAGTATTCTTTAATGAAGTTTAAAATGACTTTTAGTAGCTTTAGTTGCCAGAAACAGCTGCCCACTGCAGCACATGGACTGGAGGTATTTTTTTGAACTCTAAAATAAAAAAGGGGGAAAGAGAGAAAAACTATTGACTGTAGTTGTAGGAGTAAAGCTTTGTGCTATTCAGTACTAACTGTTATGAAAGGTTTCTTCTGTTTACTAAAATAAATGTTACATATTGTGGAGTTTGAGCTAATTGTTTTGTTCCACTATACAATGAATGAGTAGGTGTCCTGAAAAACAGCTCTATGCCAATGGCCAGACCGGAGCAAGTGAACTCAAAAAAATGTGTGTAGGCCACATGGTCATCTGAGGATTTTGTTTTTATTTTTTCTTAGTCCTTCTGTGTTTCTCTGTTGTCTAGATCATGATAAATTGTTCTTCTGTCAGCAAGATGAAATATTCTGAATAGCTGTTTTAGTCATGCATTTATTAGATTCTGTTTGCTTCTTGAAGACTGGAGAATTAGGACATCATGGTGATAAACACAGCAAGAGAGCTGAAACGGATAAATAATGGGGGGAAGAGATGCAAAAGAAGAACCTTATGCAGAACCTTATCAGCAGTACGTACATACCTGATCCTAATAACAAGTTGAAAGGTCTGTTAGGACATCTGCCTATTCGTATGCTTTCCTGTGGTGAGATAGAGCAGTTTGTTTCTGCAGCTGCATAGTTACTATATTGGTGGAAATAACCTTTGCTGTCACCCTAGCAGTTCCTGTCTCATGGGGCTGCCAGTGCCTGTCCTCTTCTTTCTTTTATTAACCCACTTACCAAATATATGACCCCTGAATAGTGACACGAGGACCTCAGCAGTGCCATATACTAAATTCTGGCTTCTGTTGTATTGCTTATATTCTGATACTTTACTGCATTTTAAACATGGGGCAAGTCTTAACTAGCAGTGATTTGTTCTGGATTCAGACACAGTTCCGTTATTAAACTGATTTTGATGGGGGCAAACACAATATGGAAATCAGGTATTTGCTCTCATCTTTAGTGTTTTTATCGCCTTGCTCATCAGTCAGTAATATCATCAGCTGGTTTTGCTGCTTTGTGACAGAAACAATGCAACTTGTAATAGCAAACTCAATATTAAAATGAGTAAGGAAATACAAGTGTGCTGACATCAGATCAAACAGTGAGTTGCAGTGAAACACCACAGTGGCTCTGCTGAACAGTTTATAATTCAGCATGCTCTCTCTTCATGTTGGGAAGGCCATTTTATTACAAATACTTTTGAAAAGGCCAAACAATAACTTTAGATGTAGGTAGGGAGTGGCTGAAGCACAACCCAATTATTACCCATCCAAGTAAGAATTAAAATCGCTATGTATCAGTATTGGTTCTCTCAATCTTTTATATTTTCACTGCAACCCGCAGTACTACCAGTGGCTCTTGGAAGAGATTAAGGTGTATCAGCCTGTACCTGCTGGGCGCTGTCTGGCAAACCCCTGCACTCCGGTTCCTACGTCATCCAGATCCAATGCTTGCCTGAGATACTGTTTCATCCGTCATCTTGCAGAGAGGTGTGCCTTTGTTTTGCACAGAGGTCACAGCACAGAATATGTATGAGGTCAGATGACAACACAAAGGTGGGATACTCTCAGGATGTGCATCCAGCATCTGAAATCTTCAAGCACTCCCAAATTCCCTAATTTTGATGATATGGAAAATGAATGACATACCTCAAGCGTGTCACAACTCACCTAAAGAAATTACCATATGTTTAATGCAGTGTATGTTAATGACTAAGAGATCTTCCAATGAAAATTTAACCTAGATGTTTTTTCCCTTTGGAAGAAAGATGCTGGAAGTACCAGGAACTTGTACGTGCACTGTGGGTGTGCTCAGATGCACAGCAGGCTGGGATGTAGAGCAACAAGTAATGGGTGGGGTATCAGAAAGACTGTTGACATCTGCAGATGTCAGAGCAGAAGGCAATGTGTCATAAAACAGCCTCAGAGAATAAGGACAAATCTCTGTCCACCAAGAATGAAGATTGTTTTATGTATATGTGGGAGAATGGTAAAAGGAGCTCATACAGTAACATGATCGACATCACTGCTACATACAAAAGCACTGTTTCATAGGAGCGAAAATTTTGACCTGCAACAATACCCCAAGGAATAGGCATTGATTATTCCTGAAGCTACCACTGGTGAAGGCAGATAAGATCCTAAACTGTTCATGAAAAATCATGAAAACACAGGGAAGCTATTTTTGTACACTGTTTTCCTTTTCATCTGCTTCTTTGCTTATTTTATATCTATTTTCCTGTATTTCCAGAAGGAAGAAGAATATGTAACTGCCATTAGTCTCTAGTAACATTGCTGAGTATATGCCAGTTTGTAGAGTATTTAAGATCAGGTTTGAACAAAAACATCAAACATTTAGAAATCAGCTTTTTAAAATACGGGCTTTTAAAAATACTCCTAGCTTATATATAGGAGAGCACGTGCATGTTTGTCTCCAGTGCAGAGGCTTCCTTGCATTGCATTGAGACATGAGCTGTTTCCTTTGCTCCCCTCCACTACCCTTGCGTTAGGCAGGGTTGAGGCACACAGAATTGTGGCTGTATTACTCTCTCCAGCATGGCAAGGAGTAATGTAAGCTAGCATTTCAGAGCACTTCATTGTTTTCTTCAAAACCAACAATCCATCCGTATTAAAATTATTAAAATTCATGCATAAAATATCAGCAGAATTGAAAGCCATGTTGGACTTCTTTGTAGTTTCATCAGGTCCTTGTCTGCTCCTTGACCAGATTATAAAAATAAGCCTAATTAAAACTTTTATTACAAGTTCAGCCTGGTCTTCATATGTAATTAATGGAAAACCACTTCAAATTATCCTACGTGAACTATTATTTTTACAGAGGTGTTGTACAATCACAATACTCAGGCTACTCATGTATAAGATATGAATTTAGCTGCCCTGCCCTGCTTTAAATGTTCAGTTTTGATATCCAGCTGCTTCTTTTATACCTCCTTGTGAATAGCCAAGTATGTGCAGAGAATTCTCACTGAGTAAGCCAGCATGGTACAAAGTATATGGTTTGAATTTTACAAAATCACAAATGTCAACATCAGAAATATTCCATTCCCTCACACGACATAAAAGAAAGCTTCTTTGTGAGAATAACTGATTCTATCTTACAGTCTTTTTCTTGGAATGTTTTAGATATTCTGTAATTCAGAAATAATGGAGAAAGTCAAAATACCTCAGAGTAGCCAAAGTATTCTAGTAGAGTAAACTTTTGCTCTGCTAAGTAGTAAGGGTGATTAACTTGAAAGGAATATAGAATGAGGATTAGGTAAGGTAGGTGTGTCTTTAAAATTCAAGTGACAGGTGAAGCTCTCGGAAGCGCATAAAAAAAATGAATTGCAAATGTTTGCCATGGTTGCTTTTATGTAGCTTGCTACGTATGTTGAGTAGTTGTTAGAAAAAGTTTCACAGTATTTGTTTAGGGTAAGTAACTCTCAATGACCTCTTGTCACAGAATACTGTAACATAACAGCATGGGCCAGCCTCTGAAGAGAGACTTATCAAAATCCTCTACATTTCAAAATGAACTTTAATATCATTCCAGTCATGTGAGGTAGCAAGAGATAGAGAGCTTTTTTGCTTTTGGATCAGCTTAGAGATCTTGTCAGTATGTAATTTCTGTAAGAGGAAGAAAAATAAGCCAAGAGTCATTATTGGTGTAGTGTGCAAGTTTGTATATCCTAATGGTTTGCTTTGTGCTCTCTTCTGAGGCTGGCGTTTCAAACTTGCAGTGTCTTGGTTTGATAACCCAGTAAGCACACAGGAACTAATTGACAATGAAGATGTCCTTTCAGTATCAATACATTTCTGAGACAGCCAGTCTGGCACTCTGGGGATATTTTCACTTGGTGCTTTCTGCACTTCATCTTCCTTTGCACCTTTCCTCAGGACAGCCACACTGCAGGTGATGGCTTGGAGCAGTTTGACAAACCTGCTGAAGTCTGAACACGGCCTTCCCAGACTGCAGGAGTTCACATGTTTCAACCTGTCAAGGCTACCATTAACACTGAAGAGTCCAAACAAGTTTCTGCAGGCCTCACCCAATCTTTTGTATATTTGTACTCTATGTATATTTGTTGTATTTGTAGATCCATAATTTCATATGAATATACATTGATGCTGTTATCAATACAACAGCTTCAGAAAAAGCCAGATCAGCTCATTTTCCTGATTGATCTGAAAGTTAACTTGATGGAAAAAGGGGAAAGAAATCCTGAATGAATGATATGAAAATGATCCTGAACTTTGTGGAATTGTTTTGATGATTTCATTTTTTTGTTTGTTTGATTTAGTTGGTATATGTGAACAGGGAGGGAAGAACTGCCAATAAAGCTCTTCTGATATAATCCTCTTTCAGAAGGGTCATAGTGAGGATGCAATGCCGAATCGAGTCCTTACACTAAAATTCTCATTAAGATATTTGGTACAAAACTGGCAATTCATACTGTACTGAGCTCTCTTGTAGCAATCCTTCTTACATATAGAATCTCCCACTGTAACAGCTGAAAAAAGGGATCAAGATTTAGATATAGTTTCCATTGTCTGAATAATCTTTTAGCACTTTTTCAGTCCTGCATTAAATATTTTATGTACCACTTGAGAATGAAAAGTCATAAGAATCTGATAGTTATCTGCTTAAAAAATACAATAACGCTCTTTGCGCTAACATCATGTAAAACTCAGTAAACATTTCATTAACATATCTTTTAAATGGAGGTTGTGTTTGGTAGTGTAATTAGAAGCCTAGGTTATCATTTGTATTGCAGTGACGCCCAAAAATCAGAACTGAGACCCTAGCGTGCAGGCTTCTGTGCATGGGGAGACATGGTCCCTGCCTTGAAGTACCACCCATCTAATTAGAAGCAATATATGAGCATGACACATTCTAGGTGGGAAAGATGTGATTGAGGACAAGAGTAATTGACAGTCCGATCAAGTTAGGCTACACTTGCACACAGAGCACGAGGCCATAATTATCATAGCTATTAGCAAACACAGGCCCAAGGAACGTCCGCTCCACTACCCAAGAAGCAGGGCTGTATGGAAAGTCTGCCAGCTGACCAAGGCAGAAGTTACTGCTCTTCCAAGATTCCTGTTTCTCCATATGATGGCAAGGAAGAGATCCCATATTGTTACTCTAGGGTAGAAATGTTATGCTGCTGAACAATAACTCTAATGCCTTGTCAGACCTGGTCCTCGTAGATTTGAAGTGGGACTCCTGCTATGCAGCTATGAATGAAGCAGGTCTATCCATGAGGAAGGAAGAGTACTTCAGAGAATATGAGATTAGAAATTCAAACTCCAGAGAATTAGAGTGGGAAATGTTACTTTAAATTATCCTTGCACTTCCGTAGTTCACGAATGTCCATATGCATTAAGCCTTGCTTTCCCACATTTATTTTTTAATCCCATCTTCTTGTAAGTAAGGACTTTAAATTAGCAGATTTAAGTTAATGGAGCTATGCATCTCTTTTAAAATAATTATTCAGTTCTACTTAATTAGTAATGGTGAAGAAAAGAATGTTTGCAACAAGCCCAAGAAAGTGAAACCAGTTGCTTAACAGGAAGGATGCTGCAGCATGCCTATGAGATTTTTCTGCTTTTCTAGATACTTGTTCTTCAATGGAAAACGTCCTGTCAAAGTGGGTGATTTACTGCCAGTTCCCATGGTATCAGAGTTGGTGATTACAGACTTTCAGTGTCTGTTCTTTCAGACTTTCAGACTTTCAGCATCAACTTTCAGTGATCTTGAAATGGGGTTTGGTCAGTACATCCCAAACATACATAAGAAATGTGCATGACTGATATCCAAAAGTAAGAAAGGAAAGGAATTTGTAACTAAGCTTACAATTACACTCTGTTTAGATAGCACTGCAGTGAATATGAAAGGAAAACATTCTATGAAATACAAAAGGCAAAGAAGGGATTTTGTTTATTTGTCATCTGCTGATGACCAAATGACTGCAGTCATCCATGGAGGCTGTTGTCTTTGTAGCATTTCCCATATCCTGCTTTACAGTCTTTATTGGGAGAAATATTTCTGTACTGTACTCTTTCCTTCTCATTCTTTTATGTACGCTTGAGTGCTTCTGTTGAAATTCATTTGAAGAAACTTGCATTATTAAGTGATATCTCCCCCTTCCCCCAACAGATATATCAGGGCATCGCAATCTTTATTTGGTGTTTTCCATATGCCCCATCACTTCTCAGATAGAGAGTTATGCTTTCAGGCTGATAAAACAGGGGCTGCTTTGTGCTGTCATTGTGAAAATTGAAGTTCTGAGGCAGGACCAGAAAGCACCCTCCCCTATTGAAATGGAGTTGAATACACTGTCTTCTGTATTAGGGATAACTGCTAGTTTGGGACATACCTGTGATGACCTGTGCCAGTGATTGCCACCATATTCTTACTGTTGGTCACTGATTAAAGTGCAAGTGTGAGGAGTAATTGTCTGAGTGAATGCAGAAAGAAAGATGTTATGTTAGGGATATAGAAGGGATATGGGGATATAGGGATATGGAGTTGCAGGTCTTCTGATGCTACTCATCAGCATAAATCCTTACAGAACCTTAAACTTAAGGCAATCACAACTCGTGGAGGACCTCTAAAGAGCAAAAGTAGTATGTTGTCATTCTGCTAGAAAGAGGAAGTGAGTCATGTCTTGCTGTCCTGTATTTGTACAGTACATAGAGCTGTGAGTCAGGATGCACAGTACTGTCATGATAAGAAAGCCATAAGCATTGAAGGGTTTTTTATTTACATAATAGTTAAGCCTCCTTGGTTAAACCCCATTTTTACAGTTCATGTTGATGCACACTTCTATTTTCAAATTACTTTAAATTATTAAATTACTCAAATCATTAAAATAACCTTTTTCCTTGACTTTGTATTGTGATTGTCCAGGAGTTTGGATGCTAGATGACCTGTGCTGGTATTTGAAATTTATCTTCATGTATGGCTAAAATACACAGTTTCACAAGTAAATCTTCAAGGATTTCAGTGAAATTACAACTTTCATTAACCGTTATCATCTTGGTGTAGTTGGCATTTAATAATCTATCAGTCTTCATTGTTGTTGCAGCCATGGGGTTTAGGAAGGATGCATCTTTGCAGAATGCCCAGGAATGCTATCTTCTGTGTTGCATGCGTGACCAAGAATGTTCTAAGTTTCTTCTTGGTCTTTAACATACCTATTTCAACTCCTTCACCATTAATTCTTTGTAATATGGTAAATTGAATGATATGCCAAACCTTTTAATTGGTATGTTCTTATAAAGATAAGTTTAATAATGTTAATGACTAAAAAGCAATCAAAATGCTGTAGAAATGAACTTTGCAAGCAGTTGCAATTTACGCTTGACTTTCTTTGTCTTAACTTCTGCAGTGTCCTGTGTAACAGAAGTAGACTTGCAATAAGTTGACTGAACAATTAACTAACAAAGAGCATATCTGAGCTCTAAAATGTTCGTGTACAACTAACTCCAGATGTTAAAGTGTGGCTTTTTTCTTTTCCTCCTCTTGCACATTTAAAACTAGAAGTAAAACCTTTGGGAAAAGATGAGGGAGAACAAAAGTAGCGGCACTGGTTGTATATGATTAGTAACTAAGATGTAGTTTTCTTTTGAAAAATAAGCAGACTAATCTTCATATGTGACAATCATTCAGCTTTAGCGTGTGAGATGAGAACTTTCCTGGAACACTTTCCCGGACACCTGTAGTCTGTGATTAGAAGTTGTCAGCCCTAAACTGAAGGCAGTTGTCAGCAAGGAGCCTTCACTTGCCCTGCCAGGTCTTGCAGGATGGTCCAGCCCTGTGGTTCACTGACCCCACAGCTCACTGAGAGGTATCACATCATCTAAACAAGAAAGCCAAGAGGCTGCCTGATTCCTCAGCAAGGAGAAAACAATGCCTGTTTGAAGAGGTTTATTCATCTGAATGTGTTTGTTCCAGCCAGCCCACTGTGCCACTGCAGCTGCTGTGGGCCACGAATAATGCTGGTGCTCAGGAAAGGTGAGCTCCTCCAGCAGGTAGGCCTTGCCAGTCTGCTTGGTGCTGCCAGCTCACACCCTCTGCTGGGAAGAGCCAATATTCTGCATTTCCTTGCTTTTTTGATATTATTCTGACCATTTTATTCCTTTCTGTCATTCTTAATAAGGAGTCAGAAGTATACTTTCGATTGAACTGATTCTAGATACGGGGAATATTTAACACAGTTCCTCACTAATACTATTCTATTTTAATAATACTAATAGTATTCTAGTTTAATCAGACATCAACAATATCTGTGTCCATATGCTCCTACATGTGGTTTGCGGTGGTTTTACTCAGATGAGAGCTTGCTTGTTGTGGTTTAATAAAAATTGTGCCAACACTTTCACTTTAGATAGAAGGATTAAATACTAAAATGTATAAACTTCAAGGCTTTTACAAAAGGCTTTAACATTGGAGCTAACTTGTCTTGCATTTCCCAAATAGATTACCTTTTTTTAAACCACCTATTACTGAGACATCAGAGAACCATTACATATTTGCCTTCCAATATAATCATGGCCTTCAAATCCAGAATAAAATTCACCAAAAATCCTCATTATGAAAAAAAAAATCTATTATTTTCCCTAATAACACCTTCCTGAAGTGTCAGAAAAGCACCTTGATACTAAGAACAAATGCCAGAAGTCTATATTAACAGTTCCTTGGATATACTGAAATTAGCACTACTGGACAGATACAAATTTGGAGATGAAAGGTACATTTTCCCCAAGTAGGCAATGATTTCAGGCTTTATTAACATTCTGCTGTAGTTCCTCTTACGGCCTAATTAGCCCATGTGGATTTTTTGCTATAGGAGTTTGATATCTTTCAGCTCTCCTAAATGATGAGGAGTCTGTGAGTATCTCAGTGAAAAGTAGACAGTAGTTTAGAGGATCTATGAATAAGGGAGTAGTGATTCCTTCTGGCCTTGAACTCCACTGAAGGCTATCAAACTGAAAAGAAGAACAGGACCACAAGCCATATTTTAATTTCTTTGTCATGGTTGTAAATCCAGAATTAGTCCTTTTACTTTACTTCAGTCATATTAATCCAAATATTGAGAGTGTATATGTTGAAAAAATAGAAACAATTTCATTGAAGCTGCTAGAAACAAGTTAAACTAGAGCTATACTTTGTTCAATTCTACCAGAATTATAAGTTAGTTTAAAAAGTTGGTTTCCCCATAAAAAGCAAATCCTTCGAAAAGCGTTTTCATAAAGACCTGTTGATTTTATTGACACTTTGTAGGATATTTTGTGCAGAACATTCATGTCTTTTTACACCTATTTGAAATGTTACTCAAATCACATTTTGAAAAAGCTGCAGGCGTTTTCATACCTATGTTAGCATTTTGAAAATGTATATGTACATAATTCATTCAAAGAGAAAAGAGCTGCATTGAAGAACTATTTCTGATTTGAATCTTTTATATTCAGCCTACCCTGTTATTTATGTACTTCAATAGCTCTTCCACCTGAAGATGTCAGTATTTTACAGCAGTTGAACTAAATCCCAATGAAATAGATTATATGTAAATTATTAAAGCCCTGAAAATTATTGTCAAAATAAATGCCTAATACTTTCATTTTATTGTGCTCTTTATAGAAATCTACCACTGCTTCAGTGATTTTTCTTTGATTGTTCTTCTTATAGTCTTTGTCTAATTTTCTTATTTCATTTGCTGTAGAAAAACATTTTTGTGTTCATCTTCAAAAAGCATAAATAAGGATTATTTAGCATCTGCTAAATATCTTTGATAATCTAAAATTATTTAAAAGCTAAAGAAACTAGAGGGAGAGAAGTTAATCTGGAAGGATGCTAGCAAATATTTGGTGAAAGTTGGCAGGTTCAGGTACCAAGTAGCTTGTCTCTTTGCTAAGTCATCTCATGGTAAGATGGTGCAGACATCTTGAGGTAGAAACCGAAGGGCAAAGACAATCTACATTTCCTTCATTTAAGCTCTGTTTCAAATAATATTTTTTTTTTCATCTAATAATCTAGACATTTCAATGTTGCAGGATACAAATAATGTAATTTCCATTCCTGGACAGCCAGTCTTTTAAAAGACAAATCTGTATAATTTGGTATTGTACACAGACATCATGGCTGTTCAGATTTGCAGAAAAGGCAAAGGTAGAATAATCACAGTCAAGTCCTCAGTCCTGCTAAACTGAAGGAGAGAGTTTAATTCTTTGCTTTTGGGTGCAGGCTCCCTCTTTTGCAAACAGTGCTGTTTCTAAACAGATGGTGTCAGCTCGTTGTTAGCAAGTATGTCATCTATATTTTACATCCACTTAGATGCAGCATTCTCATAAGGAGATCAAGCAATGATCATTTTCATTTCATCAATGTGAGAATTGAAAATTAAAGGTAAAGTAGCTGGTGTAGGAGTTGGTATGAAAGCTCAAATAGATTCCCCCCTTCCACTTCAGAATTCAGCACAGCTCTTTTGATATCATTAAGATAAAATAAATTAGCTGTGATTGTTTTGTTTTCCCTTACTGACCCTGTTTTTTCAGTTGTGTGGCTGAACCCAGGGTACCAGCAGTGTCCAGTAGGTGACACTCCAGCAACACAGACTAGTTAAATCATAATTGGTTTATGTTGCTGTATTATAGAATTGTAGTGCTTTTTAAATTGGAAATTAATATTTTAATAAAATATAGGTTTGTTTTACTTATTATTCACCAAATTATAGTTCGATCATGCAAAACTATTTTCTGTTAAATATATCAATTCTTGTCATAATAAATGTTATAAAAATACGCTAATCATTGCTCACTGTACTAGCTGGGCGTTTAAAGAAAATGTTAAACTTTGTGGATGACCTTAAGCATACTCCTAGTAGAAGATATTTGTTTACCAAAATAAGGTCTCATAGCAAGTCTTAAATTACAGAGGTTCATCAAATAGTTGGGTCAATCATAGAAGAAAATGCCACATATTAAATGTGAGATAGAGAGCCAACAGGGATCTTTGAGTTGCGAAGTTAATGCCATCTTATCCTTTGCACCACAGCTACGTGATCCTGTCTTTACCATTTGTCAAGATCCATACCTAGAGTAGCTGGCTGCTTTGTCCCCAGAAATTCCTATGAATCTTTGTGAAAGCTTAATATAGAATTTTGTGTCTTGAATAATTTCAAATTTTCTAGTTGTAATAATGATCAGTTTATAACTATTTCTTCTTGTGTCTGCATGGTTTTATACTCTCTGCACAGTGAATTGTTCACAGAAAACAGTGTTGTCTCTGCTCAGCTTCATTTTGAAAATCATCCTCAACTGCAGCCCATTTAGACTTCCCTCTCTTTTAGTTTCCCATTACAGGAAAAAGGCATGGCTAGTTCATGTCTCGCTGCTGGAAGTGTTTGCAAAACTATACTTAATGTACCACTGACACTGGAAAAGCTCTATTAGATACAAGAAATAAATTAAGGGTTGCAGCTGTTTAACAGGAATAAAAATTGCAGGACTGAAATGAGAGAAAATAAAGCATCCCATTCCTCAGTTACCTTACATATGCAGAGGTTTTGATCCCTATGATTTAACTGGAGTTTTCCAAGATAATACCATATATGTTGTGCTTGCTTCCAAAGACAGTTGGAACATGCCAGAGCTGAAAGATCCTCCGTGTCAGGAGTAGACCTATTTGGTTTTCTACTCGATGTTTTCCTACCAGATCTCATAAATGCATGTGATAGGACTATGGGAGTAAGGAGGCTTAGCTGCTTTTTTGCTAAGCAGAAGAAATGCACTTCATAAAGCTTTGCTGCTCTGGTCTCAGAGACTTGACTTTACTGGTACGTTAACATTTGTATAACTCTAGATTTACACCAATAAAATAGTGAGCAAGGTTGTCCAGAATATGTGTGTCTGCTGTTGTTGGAGTTGATGGAATAAAAACAATATACAAGTTTGCTAATATCTGTGTGCCTTGATTCAAAACCCGATTCAGGCACATTAAAGTAAGCATGATTCTATTTTTTTCCCATTCAGTTCAAAGGCTATTATAAGGTTTTTATTCAGCATCTTTTCTTCTTCTTCAATATACATTAAGTAATGGTAGTGAGAGACAGTGAATAAGATTCATCCTTTAAGTGAGGAGAATTTGGGACAAATGGCAATGAAGTTAAGTTACCTCATGAGCTGGGTAAACGTTTTATCACATTATTCTCTTCTCTTGGTCAGTGTTCAGTTCCCTGATTATCCTGAGTTCTTCGTGCATGTTGGTTTTAGACAATGCTTTGAGAGAAAACTTTTTTAGGAAAGGAATGAAAAGACCTGAATAGCCATTAAAATACCTGACAGCTGCTTCCTGGGCTTAGATGGTGGGTTCGATTACTTTACCTGTTC
>JANHGB010010848.1:0-24009 GCA_026283785.1 Coracopsis vasa
ACCTGACCCAAACTAGCCAAAGAGGTATTCCATACCACAGCATGTCATGCCCAGTATATAAACTGGGGGCAGTTACCCGGAAGGGAGATCACTGCTTGGGTCAGGCTGAGTATCAGTCTGCGGGTGGTGAGCGGTTGTATTCCCTTCCCTTGTTATTTCCCTTATCATTATTATTGGTGGCAGCAGCAGTGGTTTTGTGTTATACCTTAGTTACTGGACTGCTCCTATCTCAATCTGTGGGAGTTACATTCTTTTGATTCTCCTTCCCATCCCTCCTGGAGCTGGGGGGAGGAAGCCGGGGGAGTGAGCAAGCAGCTGCGTGGCTCTGTTGTCAGCTGGGCTTAAACCACAACACACCCCACCTGCTGTAAGCACCCCACAGCTGATATAAACCCAGTAGAGGGAAATGGAAATAAAATGATAAAGCTGCAGGAGCATGGGGAGTCAAGGAGTGCATGTCTGGTGCGTGCTTTCCAGCATATTTACCTCAGGAATAGCATCCCAGGTGAACAGGACAACGCAAGATGGAAGCAAAACACAGTAAGCCAGTGCAAAGCCTAATTCCACCCCTTTTTGAGTCAGAAAGGCAAAGCTGGCTTTAACAAAGGAATTAAGTGGGGAGAAACGCAGCACCTTCGCTGTCCGGCCTGCCCTCACAGAGCCCTCACAGATCCCTCACAGAGCCCTCGGACTCGAGACACCGCCCCTCCCCACCGCACGGCCTCAACCAATCACCGCAAAGATAACTGCCGCCGGCTTCGGTTTGTTTTCCTTTAAGTCCGCCTCTGCCTCGCTGCTAGCCAATCAGAATGCACCATCGTGAAGCTGTCCGGAAAGCTGTCCACGCATCCGCTGCGCGACAGTTTCCCATTGGAGGAAGTGGGGGAATGGCTCAGCCAATGAGATAGCGCAGGCTAGCGGGTGGGGACAGTTCAAACCGGTAGCTGCGCGAGAGCGGCGCCATGGTGAACCAGGTGAGGGCTGTGGTCGTGGCTGGATCGGGGACCCTCTGAGCTGCCTCAGCCGATGGGGGCAGCCCCGGCCCCCAGGTGAACTCTTCCCTCTCCTCCAGCCCCAGGCCTGCGCGATGCTGGTGGGTGACTTTGATTCCTCTGATGAAGACGATGCTGAGGAGGACACGAAGCCGTTCCTCATCTCCTGGTGAGACGTACCCTGAGGCGGGGGCCGGTGTCTTTTCCCTCAGAAACTTCACAGGAGTTAGCGTTAAATCCCTGTCATGCAAAATGGAAGGGCTTCAGGCTCTGGTGCCGTGTCAGAGTAAGGACGGAGGTCGTGGTTGCCAGAATAGTGCCCCTGACAAGGGATTAAGTTGGTGCTGCTGCAGAGAAACAAACAAAAATAGCAGCCTTCCAGTACCTAAAAGGTGCCTACCAGTAGGCTCGAGAGAGGCTTTTGCCAAGGGCATGTAGGACAAGGGGGAATGGCTTTAAACTGACAGGGGGAGATTTAGATGAGATATTAGGAAGAAGGTCTTCCCTGTGAGGGTGGTGAGGCACTGGCACAGGTTGCTCAGAGAAGCTGTGGCTGCCCCATCCCTGGCAGTGCTTAATGCCAGGTTGGACAGGGCTTTGAGCAACCTGATCTGGTGAAAGGTGTCCCTGCCTGTGGCAGGGGGCTGGAACTTGATGATCTTGAAGGTCCCTGCCAACCCAAACCATTCTGTGATTTTTATGATGTGGGGCCAGCTCCACTTTGGAAGTGTTTACTAGTCACTGTCAGTCTATATTCCCACCTATATAGTATAAGTGTAGTCTAGTCTACCTACCTATATAGGTAGGTATTTCTATTTGAATAAT
The DNA here is from genome assembly GCA_026283785.1 of Coracopsis vasa. Lineage (NCBI taxonomy): Eukaryota > Metazoa > Chordata > Aves > Psittaciformes > Psittacidae > Coracopsis > Coracopsis vasa. The sequence goes on from JANHGB010010848.1 coordinate 1,818, forward strand.
AAACTGTTCTCTTCTCATTTTTATCTTATTTCCTGACAGGTTGCCTTTGCCTCCTGTCTACTCTTCTGAGTTCCTGGGATTATGTTCTCTTCCAGGTAAGAAGCATTCACTGAAATTTGCAGGCCTGTTTGAAGCTGAAGAGAATAACTTGTACCCCACAATTCTATGTTGCGTTTACTTGGTGCGGTGACTTGCTTTGTAATCTACCACTGGTATAATTGTTTCAGAAATACCAAAGCTAATTTAGATGAAAGATCATACAGCAGAGTGGTAAGAAATTAGTGAAGAAGGAGAATTTTTAATGTGATTTGTGCTGAGTATTATGGAACAGGGAACTTACTTTCCTACTAGTCAACTAGACAATCTTAAGTGATCTCTATCCAGCCCTTTTTCTCTTTTTTTTTTTTTTTTGTGTTTTGTGAGTCTTTTGTATTTTATTTTATTTTCATAGTTGTACCCAGATTTATAACATCCAAACCTTTTCAACTGGAAAATGCATAGCAGCTTAAAACCTTGGGCAGATGTTTTCAGTTCTATCACATTATAATATTAAGCAGATAATGGTGCTTAAACTGACTTCTGCACTAGTGATCTATTTGCAAAAATAAGAACTGTGTTTTACTCGGAGTGTGGCTTTGTTCTTTGGTTTGGGGGTAGGTTGTGTGTGCTCTGTTCTTCATCTGTAGCAGCCATTCCATAAATGTCACTTAACCGCAGTGGTAATTGTCACTCATTGTTTGTTTTAGGTTACAGGTTTAAAGGTATTAGAAGAAATCTTCAGAAAGATATAGGTGAGTCTTCTGGCCAGTGTGTAAGTACCTCTCATTTCCATGTAACGGCAAGAACAATGTGCAGGTAAACTGAAAGCATGAGTTACTAGAGGTTTACATTGTCTTTGTCTGGAGACTGCTGGAGTTGCTGTTCATCTAATCTGGGCATAAGGATCCAGACACCTGATATCTAAACCAGTAGTGTTTTACTGATGCTTTTACAGTGGTTGCTATAGTTGTCCATGTACACACCATGATATTGCATGAATGCAAGGTAGTTATTTACAAAGTCTTGCTGGGGGTATGTCCAACAGCAGTGTCTGTCTGAGTTTTAGTAGCACTGTGCTTGAAAATACAGCAAATATGTTAGCACAGTCACTGTTATGAGTACTAGACATCATTTTAAAGTGTGCAGTGCCACTTTCTCTGTGGCTTCTCTACCGAATATTGAATAAATAGTCAGGGTGTTTCCAGGCTGGAGCTAAAACAGTCATCTGTGTATCTTTCACAGTAACCATGAGGTCTGCTAAGTCATGTGCAGGAGACAGCATCTTCAAAGCAGATAGGATCAAGATGAATTACAAACTTGTAATCTCTTCTTCCCAGAGAAAAAGTGAGATTGGGATTGAAAAAATGAAATTATGCAAATATTCGTGTCTATAGACACTAGAAGAGCAGAAACTAAATAAAACAAAAATAGCAGCCCTCTAATACCTAAAAGGGGCTTATAAGAAAGCTGGAGAGGGACTTTTGACAAAGGCATGTAGTGATAGGACAAGGGGGAATGGCTTTAACCTGACAGAGGGGAGATTTAGATTAGGTATTGGGAAGTTCTTCACTCTGAGGGTGGTGAGGCCCTGGCACAGGTTGCCCAGAGAAACTGTGGCTGCCCCATCCCTGGCAGTGTTCAAGCCCAGGTTGGATGGGGCTTGGAGCAACCTGGTCTAGTGGAAGGTGTCCCTGCCTGTGGCAGAGGGTTGGAACTGGATGATCTTCAAGGTCCCTTCCAACCCAAACCATTCTGTGATTCTGATTCAAAACCCCATAGTGTTTGGACACAGGCACAGCTGGAGACAAAACAGAATCATGCTTTACCTAGCTGCAGTAATAGACTGTTCCAAATGCCAACATGCCTTCTAGTTAGGCTTGTCTCAAGACTCACTCTGAACTGAGAAAATTCCTCTCATGGCTCACCTGAAAGCAAATGTGGGAGAGACTCAGTAGAAGTAAATGCTGCTCAAAGCAAAGTTGCTGACTCCTGTTGGCTTAACCTCAAAGATTAAACAAGAGAATCAGTACCAAGTAGCTTATCTGTTTATCCTTGAGCTTGACAGGCTTTTTTTTATTTGCAAGTGTCTTAATCTATTTGCAGAAGAACTAAAGAGCTGTGGTACCCAGGATATATTTGTGCTCTGTACCAGAGGAGAGCTCTTAAAATACCGAGTACCCAACCTAATAGATGCCTACCAACAGCATGGGATCTGTGTGCACCACTACCCTATTCCCGATGGGGATGCTCCTGACATTGCAAAGTGCTGCAAAATCCTGGAAGAGCTCAGAAGCTGCCTGGAAAGTAACAGGAAAACAATCATACAGTAGGTTCTGGTTGCCTTTTACCCCACGTTCTGTAAAAGATAACCAGCTTCTCTCTAGATGTGTGACCAGCTGAAATAGAATCCTCTCAAACAGTTGCATTCTTTAGGGTTAGTTCAAGCTGTGAAAAACTGCTTGTTTCTCCTCATGCACCTTTTTAAGCTATTTTGTCCTTTGCAAGATTTGAATCTCTCCTTTCCCCTTACTCTCTCCAGCAAGCCCTTCAAAGTGTGTGTTGGAGGGCACCATGTTTCTCATTGCTGCTAGCTTAGCTGGATGCGAGTTGGATACAATACGAGTTGTAAACTAAAGCAGCTGTTTCAGAGGATACCACACACACGAGCTATTTAACAGGGACTCTGAGGGTTCCAGCAGTGCAAAATTCACTCTTAAATTGCATGATACTCATTTAAAGTTATCTCTTTGGGCACCTATAGTTGAACTCAGGGTAGAGAGGAAGAGCTTTCCAAGTTCCGTGAATGACCCTGCTGACAGCTCTCACACATATATCAATGGAATCCTTGGGCTCCCTGCTGACGCAGAACCCTGCTCACAGCTATCATCCAAGCTTTAATGTGAAGTAGGAATGAAAGAAAATTGAGGGTGTCCATCTTCATGCTGTTTTGTGGCCTCCTGTGCCATTGAGACTATCCCCATCAATGAAGGGGAATGTTAAAACCACGGTTTCTTTAGAAAAATGCTACTTAAGAAAGGTCTGAAGAATAAATGGAGATAGTCTTGTAGATATTTCTGTAGAAATTCCTATTCTGACTTTCTTGCACCACTACTCCTTTTGATTATATTGAGACAAGAATTATCTATGAATTTATGTATTATGGGGGCTCTGGGTGTTGCAGTGTACTACAGCTTCCTACAACCAAATGTTTTCTTCTCTTTCAGCTGTTACGGTGGCCTTGGACGTTCCTGTCTCAGTAAGCAGTTGTTTTCCCCTTCTCAATGCCTGACTAACCCATCTTACAAACCCATTCTTGTGAGATAGCTCTGTCTGAAGTAGCCAGTTTCTGCTTGAAGCTTACCTGTGGTTACAGTGCAAACCGTGGCTACAGGTAGCAGGCTAATTAATATATTTGGGCTCATTTTTTGTGAAAGGTACTATCAAATGGTAGTAACATTAGCTGCCTGTATAGAAACCCTTTGGGATGAGTGACATAAGTATTTCATGCTATAGACCTGAGTTTGTAGGTGAGGAGGGTCAGGCAGGGTCAGTCTTTCAGTGAGACTGACGGAAATTCTCTCATATTTTCTGACTCTCCATTTTTGCTGCAAATTTTACTTTTATCTGACTGATGGGATTGCACTTTTCCCTGAAGATCTCCTCAAGAAAAGGAGAGGACCCTATTCCTCTGCATCTTTCCTCAGTGCAATGTTTCCCCTAAAACTTTCAGGGTCATTAGTTCAGCAAATGTGATTAGAAGACACAAAAGGGAATTAACTGGGTGTACTATGATTCTTGAAGAGTCTGGAATTTGCATCCCAAATGCTGCTGGAAAAGCAGGGGGGGAAACAGCGAGAGGGTTTTCACCAATTTCCAAAGCCTGCAGGCTTAGGCAGGAGCAGCAGGTGAACAAGGTCAGTGTCAAGAAACAGCATTCAGCAAAAGATCCAACAGATTTGTGACCCTGTTGTGACAAGGTTTAGTTTTGCTGGAGTGGTTTTCATGGAACAAATCATGCAGAAGTGGTGCAGTGCACAGTGAGAGGTGCTCAGTAGCATGTGTGTGTCTGTACCTTTCTCTTACAGTAGCTGCGTGTCTCCTGCTTCAGCTTTCGGATGCTCTGGCACCTCAGCAAGTGATCGACAGCCTCAGAAACCTGAGGGGATCTGGGGCAATACAGACCATCAAGGTAATGAAGCTAGAGCAGGCAATGCATGTGCTGAAATGAGAGTGGAGAACTTGCACAGTTCCTTCACTTCACAAAGGGATCCCTCTGTCTGTCTGAGAGACTCCACAGCTGGTGCCCCTGCTGCTGCCCAGGGTTCAGCTACTTCTGGCTTTCTGCTTCCATGCTGATTCTGTCTCGTTCTGTCCCTGCTGAATTCACCAGCTGTCCTGCCTGTCTGCTCTTCATCATTAGTAAGTTTCTGCTTTCTTCTTATCCCTGCTCATAACTCAACTATTCTCTCTTTCTCTGTTGCTCACATTCTACTCACAACTTGGACACCTGCTTGATTTTTCTGCCCTGGTTTTGTTCCACCTTCCTAACCCAGCCATGTTGATCTTCTGTAGCTATCACATCAACCTACTGGCAGGTTTTTTTTAAGAAGTATCCCTAGCATTAGTGGTGAAACCTACATGGACAGAGGCCTAAGTTACTGAGCATAATGGGTTTTACTACTTTTGGTGGGATTTTCAGCTGCTCTATACATTTTCTGTTGATAAGAGTCCTAGATGTTATGCTATTAACACAGTTCTGTGTACAGGAAAGAGGATCTGATGTTTTAAGAGTTTACAAGATAGTAGTTTCTGAAGAGAAAGACTTGCCTAAAGACTGTCTCTGTTAGCTCTAAGCCCTTCTGGAAGGCAGGTCTTGTTTAAACTACTCATTGAAAACCAGTTTTCCACAACCTAAGAGGCAGCTGGGGAGCAGCTTGTGTCCTTGACTGAAGAGCAACCCTCACAGGCACTTGGGTCGGATGATCTGTCCTTCAGCTTCTGCTGAGCAGTGGTTTTATTTCACTTTGAACTCATAACTTTTTTTGAGCATATGATGTATGAGTTGACCTAAGAACTCTTACTACAAACTGTTGTACATGATACTTAGCTGTGTTCCACATCAAGGACTCGTTATGGAAAGACTAATATTCTTGGTGACCCAAGTAAAACAGCTTTGAATTCTGACATGAAACTCCCACCTATGAGGCCCATGGTTTGTGTTACCTTGAGCTCATGTGTGGCCTTTATGAGGAACCACAGGATGCAAGCCAAGACCCATTTAACTTCTGTCTGATGGTGAAAAATCACGGAGTATTTGGAGTCAGCACAAGAAGAACAAATAAATGGACTAGAGGGTGCAGTTTTCATCCTGGGGTATCAAACAGCTTTTTAAGATGGGTACTGCCTCTTCTGAGCACTCACTGCAAATCTGGTTGTGCTTTTTCAGCAATACAATTACCTCCATGACTTCCGGGAGAACCTGGCTGCACACCTGGTGACAAAGAATACAACACCGAGATCGGTGTCACGGTAACTAATACCAGCGTGGTGTGTCTTTGTGTCTACATGGCTGCAGCAGGCAGACACTTGGGCAAGGCACCTCGCTCCTGACCTTTACAGTCTCCTCATTGGTACTGCATGTATGACACAGCTGCTCGCTTCCAAATCTGTCTGTAAAGCTTTGGGGTGTGGGGGAAGGAAATCCTACAGGACGTTCAGCATCTTTCTCTATTTGGTAGTCTTTAATATGCATGGCCTTAAAAACACATGGAAGTGTACTTGTGTTCATTGCTGTTCTGCTGGTGGCCTACATGACTCATCTCATGCACTTCTTTGTAATATAATAATGACTTCTGCACAGTGTCTTCACGTTTAACATCACTTGGTACCAACCACACACATCTGCTGCCATTGAACCGGTACACTTATGTTTTCATATTGAGGTCCAAAGGGCTGCTTCCAAAGGGTGTACTTTCCAAGCAGAAGAGAGGCTAGGCTGGCAAAGTAGCGACTACATTTCAGTTTGACTTCATCTCCACGTACTGTAAGAGTTGGAACAAGCTATTGGATGTGAAGGTAGGATCTGTGAGGAAACAGAATAGCCTGTAACTCACAGCTAAGTGCAGACTTCTGGTGCCAATAGGGTGGCTTTTACTGCAGTGTTTCGGGGAGGAAAAAGGAGGGGAAGTGAAGGGTAACTAACTTCTCTGCTGCCTTTGTAAGAGTGTCATGCTGGGGTAATGTAGCTAGATAAAAATTACACTGGGGCTGTTTAAGAAAAATCTCTTGGCTCTAGCTTTAAACCAAATGAAAGTCAAGTACGAAAAGTTTCCTGCTGGAGTGCTTGCTCCTCTCAACTAGTAAGAGCTCATTCTGAAACATTACAGTTCTGCTCTTGGTGTGTTCAGTGCTACTTAGGAATGAGACCCCTCATTACCAAAGGAGGTTTTGTACTGAAGATCTGTGGCAAACCAAGTGGGTGGGGTTTTACATGAATGTGGTAGGAAGCACTGCTCCCCTGTAGCTCTGTGAGTGAGTTTCTGGTACAGCATTTCTGCATACCAATGCTAGAGAAAGTAAATAAACAGCTGTGGGCTCAAGAGAGCCTCACAGAAAGATTCCTGTAATGGTCCACATCCCTTCTATTTAACTATCTCCACTTGTAAAGACCAGGGAAGATGAACAGGCTCCTGAAGAAAACATTTAAATTAGTTCTGTTCCATCCTGAGGAAGCGACAAGCATCTGTTTCAATGCCTGGGTATCCTGTGACGCCCTATGAGGTAAGTTTTGGCTCCAGGAAACACACTGTGTCTTCCGCTATTAGACAAACCAGCAGTGTCAAGGAACTGTTGCTTATGGGCTGAAGTCACTGTGTGGCTGCTGTCAATGGTGTGTCAGCATCCCAACTGTCGTCCTGTCTCCTGTTTCCTTGCAGTTAATTCTAAGTGCCTTTTTCCCTGCTGAGTGCTTCAGGAAACCAGCTGGTTACCTGCCCCACACCAGCACCTTCCTATGCTCCCCAACCCTGCAGCCAGCACTTGCCTATACCACAGCAACTCAAGCATTCACAGGTCATTTTGATGAAGTTTTGGTAACTCCAAGTCAGAAGTTGTGCCATGAGACTGCCACAGCACCAGTGGCTGTGAGTTGAAGTAGATCCTGTAGCTTTGTGAGTTTTAAAATTCACCACTCTCCATTAATGTGTTGTTTGAACCCAGACACTTGAACACGTGCTTAAAGGTGATTTCTGAAGATGGTATTTAATTAGCTTTCACTGCCATTCCCTTCTCCACCCCTAAAGCAGACAATAGGAACTCTTACAGTTTCCACAGCATGGAATCACTTACAGAAAATTTGCTGTGAATGTGCATTATTCCTTCCCCAACATTGCTCCCAGCACACAAACAGCAACACAGACAAAGTGTCTGTGTTCCTTCCTCAGTGCCTGATCCTTGCAACTGATGGTTTTCAGACAGTAGGAATCAGATGGTGTTTTAAGACAGCTCAGCAGGAAACTTACTGACAGGGAGAGAAATGTTCTTTATTTTCTTTGTATCTTTGACCTCCTGGAGCTCCAAAGATCAATTATCATCAGGTCTGCAGTTCAGACACAAAACAGCCGGTACTCTGGCTGCACAGCACGTATGGGTCTCCACAGGTACCAGCAGCTTTCACAAGTGAGGCACCAGGTACAGATGACCATGTTCATACCACCCAGCAGCTGTGGGGTGCTGGTAGACACTCTTTTTAAAGTGCACAGAAACCAGTTTCAAGACTGTTTTCTAGGGACCCCACCATCATGGTGTGTTCTCAAAGGACTTTTTAACTCCTATTTCTGACCTTTCGCTATGATGTTTTGACATTTTAAAGGCCTTTGAACTGAGATTAAATTCCTCAGTTCTGTGTTGAACCACAGTGGGCAGAGCAGGGCAGGCTCCAAATGAGCATTTTGATCCTGGGGATAGTGGTGATTTCAGGTTCACCAGCACAACTGTGCTGCCAAACCACTGTGCCATTCTCACCTCTTGAATTCCCTTGTTTAGGAATACTCAGAGGTGCTTTTACATTAGATGTGGGAAGCTGGTCATTGCTGAGACAGTGCAAGTGTTGCAAGCACTTGGTTAAACATTCCTGGGCAAAGCCTCCACAGCTGGAGGGGGTGTTCAGAAGAAGCTATGAGCTGGATGCAGTACATCCTACATCTCTTACTCTGGAGCATAACTTGCCTTACACCAGCCCAGTACCAAGGGAATGAGAGGCAGCTGAGGGTTTGTGAGCCAATCAATCAGTCTCATTCCATAACAGATTACTAAAGATATGAACATAACAAGGGATTAATGAGCTTTGCTGCTGCATTACAGCAGTCTCTGAAAGAGCTAAAGCAGCAGAATAAAAGTGATCCAGCAGGAACAATATTCCCAGGTTTCCAAAAAGCCTTTTGAAAATTCTGCTGAAAGCTCAAAATTATGATTCATAAGGAGTAAAATCCTCATCAACTAACGACTGATAGAAAAGGATCTGGGAATGGGAGTTGAGGAGGCACAGAAAACACTAGCCCTGGCATTCACGCCTGCAACTGGCACAAAAGTTTTGGGACAGTCATGAAAATAAAACTACACATTGTCACACTGAACACTTGAGCAGGGATGGTGTGGGAAGCGAAGTGTCAATAAATGCAACCAGGAAACACATGTGAGAAAAACAACTTTATATATGTAGTAATAAGGTGCCAGGTGCCTATTATTACTTAAGAAAGAGAATTTGAAGTTATCACAGCTTGAATTCTCATACCCCCAGTACATTATAGTAAGAGGAGAGGAATTCAGAAGCAGCAAGCAGGAAATTGCATTGCAATTCCCTGGACAGCCACACTTTGTGTGATGCCAACAGCTTAGAAATGGAAAATCTGCAGAGAAGAAAGGATAGTTAACAAAGCTGAAGAAGGACTTCCAATAGAGGAGAGGTTAAACAAGCTTCTCCGCTTCGACAGTGTCATGGGATGTGATGGTGTGTTCAATCATGCCCAGCACAAATAAGGTGGCAAGAGGGAAATTTTCAGTATGTTCTAAAAAAATAAGAGCTCTGGGGCACCAGATGAAGTACAGCAGAACTTTTAAACAGGTACTTTTCACATACAGAGTAATTCCATTGCAGAACTCACTGCCTGTCAGGGGATCTTCCATAGTGGGTGATGAAAGTGCTCAAAAAGCAACTGAATTAAGGGAAGAAAAGCTGTTCAAGGGCTGTTGAAGATGTTCAGGACATCTGTAACATATCTAAATGCATTCTCTCACTGCTCAGGCAGAGATACTCAGTACCTGCCCTGTTTCATATTCTTTTCCCTCTGCCATTGCTGCTGTCCAACACACCAGCATTGGAGTATCCGAATTTCTGGCTGAAGCCAGTGCAGCCATTGTATAGCTCTTACCGCATCTAACACCCAAGACACCCAAAGTGAACAAATACACAGTTTATACAAAAAAAGTTTTACTAAAACTGGGCACCTATTCATTATTCTCCAGCACAGGTAAACGGAACAGATTCCCAATTATTACTCCTAAATTTGGCTGTTTGCAGTCACAATTTACAATGCAGTATTATCAGTTTATCTGAAACATTTTTACCCCCACCCCATTTACCATTTATCTGCAGACCCAGGAAAAATAAAAGCAGGAAAGCAGAGCTTCCCTTTTCCAGGCATAACTTGATTCAGTGTTCTGTTTTTAAAAGGTAATGTAATTATCCATCATAAAACTAAGAGGTGAACACTGCAAGTAGCTGTTCTGTTCAAAACCAAACCAAGGCACCAGGTAAAAATAAGTATTTCTGAATTTGAGAATCATTTTGTAATTATCATTATTTATTGCACTAAGGAACAGCAGGGCAGCTTCACAATCCCACTTTCTGCTTTGAAAAGGTCTGTAGTATTATTCCAGAGAAATTTCACAAGTGTCCTGGTTTCAGCTGGGATACAGTTCATTTTCTTCCTAGTAGCTGGTGCAGTGCTGTGTTTGGACTTTAGTCTGAGAACAATGCTGACAACACATCAATGTTTCAATTGTTGCTTAGCATTTACCCCTATCAAGGACTTTTCAGTCTCATGCTCTGCCACTGAGGAGGGGCACAAGAAGCCAGGAGGAAGCAGAGACAGGACACCTGACCTAAACTAGCCAAAGGGGTATCCCATACCACAGCATGTCATGCCCAGTATATAAACTGGGGGGAGTCACTTGGAAGGGACCGATCACTGCTCAGGTCGGGCTGAGCAATTGGATTGTGCATCACTTGTGTTTTCTGAGCTTCCATTTCTTCTCTATTATTGTTATTATTGTTGGTATTCTTTCTATTATCACTACTTTTTATTTTAGTTTTTGGATTGTTCTTATCTCAACCCGTGGGGGTTCCACTCTTTATTCTCCTCCCCATCCTGCTCAGGGGAAGGGGAAAGGTGGAGTGAGCGAGCATCTGCCTGGTGTTGAGTTACTGGCTGGGTTTAAACCACAATGAAAAGTTACTCAAAGAGTAACTCAAGAGTATTTTCATCATTGGACTCAATAAATGTTGCAGATTTGTCCATTTGTTAATAAGACAGCACACACGTTAACAAAAACAACCGTCATCATTTAAATTCATTCCTTTGTGGACAATTCAACTTCTATCACAATGACAGATACTCGAGATTAAAGCAAGGTTAACGTTTGGAGAAAATACAGAACTCTCTGAACCATGCATATACAGGGAAAATTAACCAGATAGAAAAAAAAAAACAAAATAAACCAAAATAGAACTCTTACTTTTGCAATTGTGTCCATGAATTCATCTCCTAAGACCGATATTGCCTACAGGTAAAACACAGACAACACTTCCAGTCCTTCCCAAGCCCTCAGCACCTACAGCTGATTTACAGTTAGAGAGGGATACGCAAGTCCAGATGAGCCACTACAAAGCCCAGCCTAAAGGAGATCCCTAATGTGCTAAGGCTAGTCAGTAACCAATATCTATGTGGAGATCAGGGCTGTTCCTTGTGGAGTGCAAAGTCAAAACTTTTCAAACCCAGTAATCTTTGTATTAATTTAGACATAATTCATTCATTTCAGTGTCCCAGTAAAATATAAGAAAACAGTCTTTCCACAAGTATAAAATGTGGAAATGTTTTAAAAAGAAGGGTCATTGTTTTCTAACGCAAATGCGATCACCAGATTCCGTATTTAATCTTGGTAAGAGGTTCTCGTTGTAAAGAATCCATGTTTTGTGGCTTTTGCATGCACTTAACTGGAAGGAAGCTTGCTGAATGCCTTCTTAAGAGCTCACCAGAACATAAATCATGCTGGAAAATAAAATAAAAATATAACGATGCATCATTTTCATTAGTGTTACACATTTAATTCTACATATGTGTCATGTATTCTAAGGCACAGACCCATGAGAGGTACATGGATTGTGACTGGAGGCTTTACACAAAACACATCAGAGGGGCATTATAAAGTACAACATAAGCCAATGCAACAGCCAACTGTCACTAGAGCAAGTGACACGCTAACAGGGAGCCTGTATAATCACAACACTGATGTGCCAAAAGGCTCAACTGTTGCAGCCGTGTTGCAGGAAGCCCAGCGTGCCCAGAGGAAGGGCTGCACACTGCTTCTATGTCACACCACCCTAGTGACAAGCTGGCTTTGGCTCAGAGGAAGAACTGGGAGGAAGAACCAGGCAGCAGCACTGGCTTTTGTGCCACTCTTGGAATGACTCTTCTACCTTTGAGTTCAACAAAGATCGTATTTACATCGATATAAGTACTTATTCTATAAATATTCTTAATGAAAACAAGGGGAATTATATTATGCTAAAAGAAGAAGAAAAGCTTGGAGCTTTCCAGCCTCCAGTCATGGTATACAAATTCAAAATAGTAATTCTGGCCAAAATTAAGACTTGTATTTTAAAACATAATAAATGCTGATTGTGGATTCTTTTTCAGGAATGTTGGCACTACATATGTTCCTATATACAAAATCCCTCATGCAGTAAGACAAAATGTCAGATTGCAAATCAGATGGGAGACAGAGGAAAACCAAAACTTACCCATATAGGTAGTAAAAAAATGATAGAAGGTAGAATGCTAATTTGCACCATCCTTCTTTCTGGCAATAGGCTAATATATCTGCATTCATGATGGTTGTAGGATCATACAGACCAGGGCCACTCATCACAGGTCTACTCATGTATCTGAAAGCGAAGCACAGTTAGTTTTGTGGTGATGAGAAACATTGGTTCCAGCCCACTCCCAGCCCCCTCCCCAAGTAACAGCAGAATCAGGACAAGGAATCACAACCCTCAGAAAAGCCCATCAGCTCCATGTAGGAGATGGCAAACTGCAAGAGCGATACAAAGCTCCCAACTGAACGTGCCTATGGAAGAGCTTTCACAGGCTCACCTCACCATGACAGCTCACCTCAGCCTTAAACCATGCTGAGCTCTGGTACACCAAAAGGAAGTAGGACAAATTTAGAAACAAATGAAAAACAGGATTCCTTATAAAAGGGCTGGAGAAGCTGCAGAAGAGACCAGCATACAACCCTGTGTAACCAACAGCCTGTCCTCATTAAAGAACACATGCTGGCTGCCATGCTGAAGGAATACTCACATGGATCAGTACAAGATGAGCTTGAAAATGTAGTTTAACATAGGCTACTAGCAGAAGGAACAGTCCTACCTCCACCCCTCCAACTCCTCCTCTCACCAGGACTGGCACAGACAGAGCTGCGCAGTGGAAGCTGTTTGGCTGGGTTACAAGTCACCCAGATCAGCTCCCTCCTGCAGCTCCCTGCACAGGCCTAATACCAGCTAATACAGGGATATTATACCTAATACAGGGAGAAGCAGTGCCCACGCCTCAGTGGCAGGAGGAAAGCAGGATTGCCGCTTCTGCCAGCAAGCCACAGTGGGAACCTGCAGCAGTGTATCCCTCTGACACGTCAGCTACCTCCAACGCACCCATAACACAACTCTATTCTTGCACAGCACTAGAGAGTAAAACCCAAAAGTGACGACAGAGAAAGCAAAGTGCTGGTTCTTATAGCCATGACGTAAACTTCCCCAATGTCCTACCAGAAAGCATCTTTATTTGCCAAAGACACAGAACACTGAACAGGAAGCACTGCAACAGGAGAATGAGTAACAATTAACGTGAGTACAGATGCCAGACTCATCAATATTACCTCCAAATATGATAAGCCAGCAAAGGCATATTGAGACCCAGCGTAAGCCACTCTGCTGCACAGAGAAACATAACACAGAAGAATGCATGGATGAGGTACTCTGGAAGTACAAGCTGGAAAAGAAAAATATGAGTTAGGAAGTCTCAATTACTCAAAGCAAAACACATGGGGTTTAATCTATTAAAACAGTACTCAAAAACAATGCTACCAAGATTGCAGAAAGTGAAAACAACAACTAGCAGTGTGTGCCTTGCTGTTTTCACATGGCAATTCATGAACCATGAAGAAAAATTTACAAAACTAAACACTCAGCCCAATTTTTTTTATTCCTTCTATTAATTAAGTGCACCATTAACAGGTTCCACGCTTTATATGTGACCTTCACAACAGAAGAGATCATAGAGATATTTCTGCTCATGCAACAGTGAAATATCAGTAGGAAACATGCTCCGCAGAACGGTTTATAGGCAAAAAGATGTTTTGGTTTTCCCTGTTTTACAGCTTTGCTTTGGTATTCACTCACACATCACCTTCCAAAGTCAAACTACTGCCGGGATGTAGCCCCAAAGGCAGAGCTTCACACACCAGAGCAGCGGTAACGGTGCCTGCGGCGCGTGAGGAGGGCGCGACAGCAGCCACACACATACAGTTTGTTGACAGTTTCGTTTTCCTTCCCCAGTGTGCATGCTCTCCAGCATCATGCTTCCCAGCAGAAGCCCACAGAGCTAATTGTCAGTTTACTATGAAATCACAGGAAGCGTGAAATGCCGGGTAGTATTAGTGCTATTAATAGGAATCATATGGAGAGATACAAAGATTAAACACATGCAAAGAGCCAGCAGAAGCCCACACCCACCACAAGAGTAAGCTCTTCTAGAACAAGTCACCCCAGAGTGATACAGGTTACCCCTTTACCACGTAGCTCAGAAAAGAGGAACTCTGTACACTTCTGACTTCTCAACTCGGGAAACTGAAACATCTCCTCATGAAAAATAGAATCATAGAAGAGTTAGGGTTGGAAAGCACCTTAAGATCATCCAGTTCCAACCCCCCTGCCATGGGCAGGGACACCTCACACTAAACCATGTCACCCAAGGCTCTGTTCAACCTGGCCCTGAACACCTTTAATAAAAACCTTTGGAGAAAGGAAATCTCCTGCCTGAGACAAAGCATTGGGAACATGAGTGGTGGCCCCTGAGAGCAGCTGAGCTACTCCAGTAGCTGCCAGTTGCATCCCTGATATATCCTGTTCCTTTCCCACCACAAATCCTCTCTGTGATGCTCTGCACAAGACCTGCTTTTCTATAAGCAGCTATTGGATGGGAACCTGAAAGTGGTGTTTACACCTCCATAGTCTCAAGAGTTTCAGTATGTCTCTGGCAAACATTGCTGTGTTTCAAGTGGACAATTTGAGCAAACTAGATGCAGTTGAGGGCAGAACTTGGCCCTTCCTGCATTCATCTGGGGCTTTGAACTCATCAAGATGAATCTTGATTTCATAAAATAATAATAATAATAGCAATAATAATAATAATAATAATGTTCTCTTTGGCTTCAGAGAATCAGTTCCATCAAAGCACTGACTATTGAAAGTTCAACTGCTAATGGCAAGCTATTTTGAAAAGGGAAAAGTCTGGAGGCAAATTATGAGGGGAAGAATAGATATTAATCATTTTTAAAGTCATTCTGTCTCAGGCATTATTTTCCTTTTCTTTCATTATTCATGATGAGTTTTTTGCTTGAAGGCCAAGTGAATTCAGAGGGCCTGACCCATCCAAACACAACCACGACTGTCTGAACAATGCAGCCCAGCTGAGTCTATAGATAAAAAAAGAGTTCAAATGGAAACTAAACCTTAAAAAAAAGATAATTTTAAACAGTGGATCGAAACACACACATGTAAGTATAATTCTCCTTCTGATCAGTTTATTTCCCAGTGCTTGGTCTATGGTGTTCCCATTGCATCCATCCTGTTGGGGGATCTGTGGTGTGGGAGTCCCAACAAGCAACTCGTTTCATTTGCTGTTTCTCTCTGACCCTACCTCCGGGGCCTCCAAAGCCAGCTTGGTGACGTCAAGCCTCTTTCTGTCAAGGCAAAGCCTCTTACCTTCGCTTTTTCAGCTTAATTCCACAGGTAATGGAAGCTCAGTAGCTTCACTCATAACTTGGGTAACCTGCACAGCCTTTTGCTGCTGCAGGACATGAGCAGACACCATGAAGTGAGCCTAGAGCCATTTGCTGCTCCCTCTGCTGAGAAATTAAAAGTCTCAGAGGAAAATATCTCAGTCCAGGAGAGGGTTTGTTTCCCCAAAAAACTCCCTCAGGAAAGATTCCCCATTTTGCATGTAGAGAGCATCAGGTAGACATTAGGACACAGATGGACAACGTGTGTGTGTCAAATTGCTCTTACCCAAAGGATGAGGGGGGCCAGCAAGAAGCTTTCAAAGCAGAAGCAATGACAATTCATGGACCCATTTTCTCCTTCTTCAGTAATTCTCAGCATCCCAAAGTAGCCCCATCTTTGCATGCTGCCTATGAAAAATGGCAGTTCAAAGTTCCCTTTGCTTCAGGGAAAAATAAGCCTACAACATTACTTTGGTGAATGTGTATTTGTAACCGTGTCCCTTGGAAAACAGGAGTTTGCCATGGGATCTCTTTGGCAACCTTGAAGGTATCTGGTGTACTTTGCCTACCTTGAAATACACTCACCAACCTCTCTCAGACTCCAAAGATGTGTGCATCTGCAGAGTGCGGTATTAATAATGAATGTAGTCGTACAAACCTCTCGATACAGAAATACACAGACAGAGCCTCACATTTTGCCTGCTTCTCTGCAACAAATACCCAAACTGAAACAAATTTAACGAGATACATTACACAAATCTGCAGACAGAAGTTGTATCAAAATTTCAACTATCTTCGGCAAGAAAGCGTTTCTATTTACAGTAACGCTGGCAGCATATACTGTAGCTAGGCAGCCACATTTATTTTCAATTATCATTTTTGCCTTTTTATACAGCATAATGAAATGCCTGGTAAATTATACATTTTTGTAAAACACAAACTTGTCTCTTTATTTGCAGCTCAAGTCTTGCAGCATCGTTTTGTCTGCATTAGTTCTAGCTCTTTATGAGAGGCCAATTACTTTTCTTAGCTGTAACACGCAGCGTGTGATATCTTACTTGCCAGTTCTCGCTGAGACACAGCCTGGTGCAAAGTGACCATGCCCAAAGCTCAGACCTTCAGAGAAAAGGGTGAAGAGTCTCAGCACCCTGTATTGCCCTAACATCACCCGTATTCATTTGCTTCATCTTCAAGATTTTCAACCCATCCCCTGCTAAACAAAAGCAGATTTTTTAGGGGGGGAATGTGTATAGCTGCTCCCCCCAGTTTCCCTTTAGAAAGATGCTCTCATGGCAGATGGATCTCAATATGCCGTCTCCCAAATCTTAAGCAACTCTGAAAATATAAAGTTCACTTATACCAATGGGCCATGTATATCTACACCTCTTGATTCCCTGTCTCTTTAACTGGCACTTTGAACTAGTGAACACCTCTTTAATCTTGCCCCATTATCATCCTAATAGTACCTCCTGATATTCATAAATGTCTAGCAAGACTTTCAGCTATTTGGTATGAAGAAGAAATATCCAGCTAAATTGAGAAGATTACCACATCACCACATAAATCAGTGACAGGCTGCGTGTTATTACAGTTGATTTTTGTTGACAGTTGGCTGTAGGCAGTTGTGTCTCAAATGCCTTTTTTCACTGGGAAATTAAACAAAATTCCATGCAAAATGCAGCCCTCCAGTTCAAAAACTGTAAATCCAAAATTAGCATTTCATACTTTAAAAGGTAGCACGGCACAATTTTCCATTGAAGGATCTGTACAGTTGTCACAAATGGGTGTTTCACACATGACACTAATGCTACCGATGCCTTTTAAGAAAGCCACCTTTCTCTGATATTATTTTCTTCTCCTAATAATCTGCATACACTATAGTTCATCCCTATGGAAAAGAAAGAGAGCTCACTTACTTATCTCTCATACGGGAGCATTATGCTTTCAGCAATTCAGACAGATAGGCTGGATAGGAGGGGGGAGGGTTGCCGAATCCTCCTTGATAAGAGGGAACGAATTGTGGCCAGTGAAAGGTTAATCTTCCCTTTCCAAGTCCCTCCTTCTGTCTCAGAATAACCTGAAGAGCAAAGAAAATGCGAGACTTAAGTGAAAAGACTCCGGCACAAAACACTGTTCCTACTGGATCGTGTAGCACTTCACATACAATGGCCACGCATGACCTAATTAACAAAAAGCTGTTGCTAAAAGTCAGGAAAGCAGCTTGGGTGATAACAGGGAGGACCAGAACTTGCGAAGGAGTTTCTGCTTCCAGCAGCTGCTGATCTGCCTTTTCTTGGCTCGGATATTGCCTGCTGCTAAGCTAATTTTTTCAGGACTCTGGTGTCAGCAAGTTGCCCAAGCAGCAGTAGTTGAGACAGAGTTCCTTCCCCTTCTTCTCAAGGCAGGTCCCTGACATCAGCTCTGTCTTGGACCCGGCTTGGAGACCACCACCATGAGAAGTTTACAACTTTGGCTATATATGACACAGCCTATTGAGGTGAAAAACTGGGATGCTTCTTCCTGGGCACAGCGACAGATATAATGCAGTTTGTCAGTCAGAAGATGCTAGGCAAGTCTTCACGCAAATACTTTGCTGGCAGCTAACTGGCTTCTGGCAATGGAGACTCCAGCTTCCTCTGGGTTGAAAACCAAATCACCAGCCAATTGCATCTGATTCATTTTCCCCCTGTGTCCAAAGGCAAAGTTGTAAGGCCATAGGGATGATGGCCTGCGTTAAGGCTTGTCCTGTCTCCCAGCCCTGTCCTTAGAGGGCAGCTGAGGATGGAGAGTCCATCTGGTTGATCTTTGACTTGGGTTATCTCACTGCTTGTAATTGGGAGGAAAATATGTTCGTAGTAGTCAGTGCAGATAAAATTAAGTATTTCAGTCAATATTAAAATGGCTTCATTTAACTTCATCACCAGGCATTTTAAATAGCTGCCTCTTTCATGGCTTGGTCAAGGTTTAGTTTTTACAAGCACATGCCAAACTTTTCCCTGGCATAGCTCTGCTGACAGAACCACACAAGATATCCATGAGAGCCTAGACCAAATCATCCATGACTTTTGTGTATGCCAGCCATACAGAAAAGCTCTTGAAGCTCTACTAATGGTTAGATTTGTACCTTGTTACAGGCAATAACTACATGAATTAAGACTAATAATCAAAGAAGGTACTGGTTTTTTACCAGTTGCTCTGCTGGGGAAAAAAAGCCTGGC
Source organism: Coracopsis vasa (assembly GCA_026283785.1). NCBI lineage: Eukaryota > Metazoa > Chordata > Aves > Psittaciformes > Psittacidae > Coracopsis > Coracopsis vasa. Next base: position 20,414 of record JANHGB010010848.1, read on the forward strand.
CAAGAAGGGTGGAAAATAGCAGTATGAGAGAAAAGAGTGAATATGATGGAGCAATCCTGTGTTGTCTACTGAGGAGAGGTTGGCAACAGGCCTAAGCTTTGCTGTTGAGTGAGCTGCAGCCTACACAGAGTGATTGAACGGTTTAAGGTGGCACTTGTTTAACACATGGAAACATTTATACTTAAGACCTGTATGGAGCATTACAAATGCCACTGTGTTCTCTTCTAACTCTTTGTGCACATGTAATATCTTAGTATCTCATTTCCAATTAGTATTTCTTGTGAATTTTCTAACACGCAAGAGGTGACCTCCCACGTCTGCTTGGGACCAGCTGCTCAGGAAAACCAGGCAGTAAGACACAGACCAAACCTCATGGTTCACAGGGGAAACACTATTTCCCAATCAGAAAATGCCCAACACAAACAGAAAGCACCAAAAACAAAAGCAGGTTTTAAGCACAAAGCTGCCCGTTCTGATAAAGATGGGAAACCAAAGTGCATGATCACCAGGGAGAAGAGGCAGAGCTGGATGAGACATTATTGCCAAGAATAACTCTTGAGACAGTGTATGACAAGGACAGCAACTGCAGGCAGAAGGTGGCTCAGCCTGTATACACAGACAGGTATTTTCTGTCGCATGAAAAGCCTGAAAAACATGGCATCTACCTGTCCCTTCAGAGATAAGACAAGTTGCTTACTCCATAACACAGGGAAGTCCTCCTCCAGGTCTGTACTCATGCAAAGGAGAACACAGAAAGGCTGATCAAGATAAGGGCGATTTGGAGGCACATATTCAAGTACAGGAAGGTACTGCAGGTGCCAGGATATGATGAGACTCAAGAGCTTTGTTTGAGGAGCAGCCCAGTGGCAAAGCCCAGCTACAGCAAAGCTGATGCTGCGCCAAGGCATCAAATGGCCTCGCAAAACAAGTCAACAAACTCACACAAAGAACATGTCAACAGGTGAAATTCACTTTAAATAGAGAAGATGAGGCAATGGAGCAGGTGAAGGAAAGGAAGAGCAGGAAGCCCAGCCTGCAGTCATAGAGGAGCAGGTCGCTCCAAAGAGCCTGCGCAGCTTTAGAAACAGAAAGTCTTCTGCTGTTCCCTGACATGCAATTCTTCAAGACTTTTGTTTCTCCAAAACTTTTGGTTTTGGCATCGCTACAGACATTGTGTGAAGGGCAGAGTCACGGGGTTTGTTGTTTCAGCCACCATAAAGGGTGCAAGGAACCCCTCTGCTCATCTGGCGTCACTTTCGGTGCAGCCCAGGTGATTGCATCTCAACAGCAATTTCTGAACCCAGTCAGATGTGATGAAATCACAGTGCTGCTTTCACAGAGACATCCGGCTTCGACTGAGAGATGGCGCTCAGCTTGAGACCATAAGCCCAGGGATGTCATCAGAACAAGTCAATTATTCCACAAACGAAGGGGAATACTGTACAAATTTTAGCTGAACTAAGTAGAGAAGAGAAATAAATCTGCAAACCATCAAATGCTGCGTCTGTTTGTAATTATTATCATGCAAGAAATATAATATTAGTTGAGCAACATAATTCTTTTTGTGGTTTGGGATTTCCTACTTTACATCTTTTTGCCTACAGATCTAGATCTCCAGAGCAGATCTTGGGATTTTTTTTCCTGGTGCTGCATATAAATGCCTCTTGACAGGAATTATTTTCCTTCCAAAGCATTGTTCATGTGGCTGTATTTAAAAATGCAGCTCAAATGCTCTTCTTCACTTTGTTCTTACAAGTTGTGAGTAATACCCAGAATCATTCACATGGAGAGCTGCGCTCATGACAGGAGTCTTGAAACAACTTCAGCTGGCCATCTCTCACAAGGCATGAGCGTTGCTATCTCTCCTGACTCCAGGCTCATCACTATTAGCAGCTGAAGCTGGATTTAACTGCTGGCCAAATAATAGAGGTATGCAGGCTCAATGCACTGTCTTAAGTTGAGGTGCCCAGAAAACTCTATAGGAAAAAGATAGATTCATAGAATATCCTAAGGGATACAAGAATCAGAGCTGAAATTTAGTATTTTCCAACTGCTCTCACCCTTCCTCCTGGGACTGCCGTTGATCTTTGATCACTTCCCTCATTTACAAACGCTGTCATCTCTTCATTCTCCTCCTACTCCGTATCATTAATACAAATCTGGAAACAATGGCTTTCTCCCTGCTAAAACATTGCAACATCGCACTATTTGTTTCCTCTTCTAAAACGGAGCATTCATTATAACCCATATCCCCCAAAGAATTTTATCACTTGAAACCTGTTTGCAGTGAATCTAAAGTAGCTGGGAAACCATCTTCACAGGAATTCCTGCATATGCTGGAGCCGACTTCTCCTGGAAGCCCAATAAAGTGCCGAGTCCCTCTGCAGGCAATATCCATTTTTCTTCTTTCTGATACAGTCTCCAGCAGTAACCCCTGCAGCTGTGCACGATCCATTTCTTCTGCTGCTGAGATTCACTGCTCAGCTACATTAGCTCTTGTACCCACTTCATCCTGGAGAGTTGTGATAATTACCTCCTTGCTTCAGCATTCCCACCACCTCCATGCTTATCGCAGAGGTCAGCTTTTCTTTTATCTCTCCTATAACCAACTCATTATTTGCTGCTCTCTCTTGCGAGGGACAGGCTACTGCTCCCTGGCTCCTGCCCCATTCCAGTTTTTGTGGTGTTTGTGCACCTCATTTGAATACTTCTTCCCAGAAGGACATCTTTCAGCACTTGGATGTAGGATTTTACTTTGTTTTCCATGGTTCCCAGCTTCAGAGGGTTGGGGTGAACACTGACCAGTGTGATGGAGTATCACTAAAATGCATAGACCTGCAGTTTGAGAGCTGTGTGAGCAGGGATTTTCCCAAAAGATCTGGGCAGCCATTAGGATTGTGGAAGGATTTTTGTAATAAACTAAATAGATGTAACACGTTCACTGCTTTTTACTTCAGGAAGGTGATGCAACCTAGTAATGTAGTGTTAGAGTTTATTAAAGGCAAGGCTTGGGACCCAAATTGCCTAAGTGCTGATGGAAAAGAAAGGCTGAATATAAACCCAAACACTGCAGAAAACACTGAATGCTGCTAATGGTGAAGGCAACTATGCCTATGCAATATTTACCATTGAGGAAGCACAGACCAGGTCTTCCCTTTGAACTAGTCACAGTCAAGAATAAATCCCAATGTCAGTAGATGCATGAATGGAAATTCAAAGTTTATCATAGAATCATAGAATAATTAAGGTTGAAAGGGGCCTTAAGATCATCCAGTTCCAACGCCTCTGCCATGGGCAGGGACACCTCACACTAAACCATGCTAACCAAGGCTCTGTCCAAACTGGCCTTGAACACCGCCAGGGATGGAGCATTCGCAACTTCCGTGAGCAACCCATTCCAGTGCCTCACCACCCTCACAGTAAAGAACTTCTTCCTTATATCCAATCTAAACTTTTCCTGTTTAAGTTTTAATCCATTACCCCTTGTCCTATCACTACAGTCCCTAATGAAGAGTCCACCCCCAGCATCCCTATAGCCCCCCTTCAGATACTGGAAGGCTGCTCTGAGGTCTCCACGCAGCCTTCTCTTCTCCAGG
>JANHGB010010852.1:0-20848 GCA_026283785.1 Coracopsis vasa
CCCCCACAAAAAGAACAGCATGAGGACAAGTTCAAAATGTGGAAAGTCACAGCCATTTCCAAGTTGGTCAACAAATGCATTGAGCCCTTTGCCATTAAAATTGTAAAGTTTATTGTTTGCTGGCTAAAAAATATCCTTTTTGTGGTATCTGAGGTGTGAAACATTGTCAAAAATATGATGTCTGGAAAAAAAATCAAACTATAGTGGCATTAAATGTTTACTTTTATCTTACCAATATATCTGCCTCTTCCTCCTGACTATTTTACTTTGGATGAAAGCATTTATGAAGTGGCAGAGAAGAAAGTGCTTTTGACCCACAAGAGGATGTGCTATTATAAATAATGAGAGTGAGCAAGATGAAACCTGAAAATAAAATAACCGAAGGGTTCTACCAAGCAAATATTGCTGAGAAGCAAATTCACCAGTAACGAATTGCAGGGTTTGATAGCAGTGACAGAAATATTAACCCAAGCATAGCACCATTAATTTCTCCCCTGCTGCTGTCCAGAAACAAAAAGAAAACAATCTCAGGGTCAGAACTGGTTAGGCTTTTACATAAGCTGGCTATGCATACGTGCCTCCCCAGATTAGCAGGGATTTCTCTATCTGCATCTATGAGCAAGGGAAAAATCTGAGACTAAATGATAAAAATGTGTATATAATTTTTTGTCATCTTTAGTAATTATGTCACCATGGGTATATACCACAATGTAAGAGTGATAAAACAAGTTTGTGGCCATTACTGAAGACATGCTTCTCTCTGAGAGGATATGGTGGCATGTTCAGCTGACCTCTGAGCTTCTGCTAAGGTGTGCGCAATATTTGCTTGCCTTTTGCTCACATTTGTGGTGTTCGCTCTTGATAATTAAGAAAATATCTCACATGGAGAGCAAGATGAATTAATTCTCTGGGAAAATCTCAAATGCCCATTGACACTTGGATATGCCCTGATAAGGACTCTGGGCTCTTCCCATTGGAAGAAAATAACAAATCCTATTTCTTGCAGGAAGAGAAAAAAGGAAGCTATTTAAAACCTCCTTTAAAACACATCATATGCTGGCAGGTGATTCCCTCACATTCCCAGCTTTGGGAGGGACATATTAACATGCCAGGCATCTAAATGTTTGATTGACAGTTTGGTGAGCATTTAAAACCATCCTTTCTTCTATCTATCTTGTAATTACACCAGTTTGGTGGCAGAGCTAGCAGTCACAGTGCAGGTGATGCAGTCATCTATGGCGACCAGCTCTTCCAAAGGGAAAATATCAAGGTGGCTGCAGAGGCTAAGGCTGGTGCTAAACGTGGTGGAGGAGAAAGAGGAATCTTCTCCTCATCTCCCCTCTCCCAGCAGCAAACCCTATGACTCCAGTACTACCTTAGCTCTTGCTCCTGGGCTAGTGAAATTGCATGCTGCTGCTTCTCCACAGTAACCGTAAATGAAGATGAACAGCCATTCCTTTTGTCTTTGGGCTGTTAGAATAGCTCTGATTTGCTCTAAAGAGCTAAAAGGCTTATTGCCTACTTTTAAGGTAATTTGTCTTCATTGCTGTTATCACACAGCCACATCAGTATTAAAGAACCCAAAGTGCCTTACAGTGACAAAACCAGAGAAAAATGGGTTAGCACAAGTCTGAGACTTTGTCTAAGACAGAACTGATGGTGAGGAGCTCTCTGTGAGCTACAAAAACAAAAAGGAAAATCAATTTACTCTTGGTCAGTTCTGAAGCCTTACAGACCTCAGTGTTACGCACCTCCACTTTGGGCAGGACTGCCAGGAAAGGCTTTGAGCATGGAATGAGAGCAGGAGCTCACACCTGGCAAAAGGCTGCTGTCCTTATGAATCATGCTTGATATTGTTGGCACCCCTTGTGAACTAATGCCCTAGCCGTCACCAAGTCTTAACTTGTCTGTAAAACCAATAACCTTCCAGACTAAAAGTCAGGAGAAGGTTTAGTGTGGAAAGCTGACAAGCCCAATATCCAATATCCCTGAATGAGCTCCTCAACTACTGGAAAATCAGGAGGGGCGGAAGTAGTTGCTAAAGCTGTTTCCTATCCCACACCTGCCTACAAACCATTTGGGCTTCTGCGGCCTCACCCTCATTTTGCTGGCATCACTAGCTGCCTGGAAGCCACAGCAGAGGGTGGGGAGCAAGAAAATTCAGCTCCCAGTCTCCCAGATGAAAACAAAATTAATGTTTAGTTCCTCTCGAAAAAGCCCATCTTTGAGTGGATTTTGGGTTTTATGATATCTGTTAGTGTTCTTGACATTTGCCAATCTGGCAGATTTGGAGGCTGACATCTGCTATTTAAACTCTGAACAGTGCTATACTGGCTGTGACCATGCAAATGCCCCACATTTCTTAAAGAGCACTTCAGAACCTCCATAAACAATTGAGTAGCTTGGAGGTCCTATGTACTATCCCTTCAAGGATAACCATGCCAAATGCTGACCCAGGAAAAGCTCTAAGATGAGCAAAAGTGGTCCATCCCTAAGGGATGCTTGTCTAGGGGAAAGCCCTGGATTAATTTTCATTTATGTTTACACGTGTCTCTTCTGTGGACACTTATTGCACAGGTTTGGCACCCATTCTTTGCATCAGATTGCAGGTCTCACGCCAGTCAACTGGCAGCCAAATGTATGCAACTGTGTGTGGCACACATCCGTATTTCCATTTCTATCTCCTAGAGAGCCAAGCGCAGCCAGACACATGGCTATGGTATGCAGGACTCAGGGCTTGGTAGGGAAGGAAGTCTCACACCTCCAGTGTGGGGGAGAACACAAGCCACCTCACTCGCTGTCTGTGCTCTGCAGACTCTTCCATGCTGGTGCTGTTGGATTCTCTGTGCCATTCAGCACACTGCCCCTTGGAGCTTGCTTGAAACAAGAGTGCCCAGCAGTGCTGAAGGAGTAGCAGTGCTTTTACCTGCCTTATATTTCAGTGCCTGTTCATGCACAGTGGCACAGCTTGCTCCCATCTCTGTGCTTTAGCTGGATGCCCAGGGACACATCCATGAAGACAGTCATGACAGATGCGGGAAGATTCACAGGGTGAGCTGCCTGCTCCTAAACCATATTTGATGGAAACCTCGAGACACCCAGCAAGCAGCACCACAGGAGCCAACTTGTAAACATAATTTTCTCCTAATTTCTAATGGAAGAACAATGGAAGGCATGGAAATTATGTGATCAATGAGAAAGATAACAGTCCAGCTCCTCACCCTGCAGCAAGTGGCTGCTGCTCATGCTGCTCCTAGTGGCTGGCGTAGCTGAGACTCATGCCTGCACTGACTTTCCAGAGGCTCAGAGAACATTTCGGAAGGTTATTTGTAAAGCCATTAAGATGCTGTGAAACCCACAGAAAAGCTTCTGAACAGCCTCTAAGCCTCAGTTTTGCAGATTTTACATCCACCAGACTCTCTTCTTTCTGCTGCCAAGGCCAAAACATTGGGACCTCCCATCTTGGCTTGACAATTAGCATTGTAGTGACATGAAATGGTCTGTTAGGGTTCAGAGATCCACAGAGCCTTCAGCTTCATGGACAATATGGATTCAAAAGATATATCAAGGAAAACATGGCACTGTACCTACTTTACTCTTTCCATACCTTTTCTCATTTGGGACAGCAAATGGTGTGGGGATATAGGCCTCATGTCCATGATGCTGCTTACTTTAGGTTTAGGGTTAGGGTTATGGTTCAGAGGTCCACACAGTCTACCATTTCAGAGACACTGGGGCTGCAAAAGGCATGACAAGGAGAACACAGCACTGGACACACATTACTGCTTCCACACCTTTCTCATCTGGGCCAGCCATGGATGTGGGAATGTAGCGGTCGTCTCCATGACCCCTTTCAGATTAGGTGTAGGGTTAGAGTTCTGAGATCCACAGAGCCTTCAGCTCCAGGGTCACTCGAGATGCAAAAGACATGTCAAGGAGAACATGGCATTGCACCAACATTACTCTTTCCATGCCTTTCTCATCTGGGCCAGCCAATGGTGCTGGTGACTAACGCCTCATCTCAATGATGCTGCTTACATTAGGGTTAGGGTTAGAGTTAGGTTTCAGAGATCTACAAAGCCTACAGTTCCAGAGACACCGGAGCTGTAAAAGGTACGTCAAGGAGAACACGACACAGCACCATTAGTCCTTCCACGCCTTTCTCATCTGAGTCAGCCATGGTGCTGGGGATGTATGCATCATCTCTATGATACCACTTAAATTATGGTTAGGGTTTAGACATCCACAAAGCCTGCATCTCCAGGGACACTGGGGATGCAAAAGGCATGCTAAGGGGGGCTTGGCACAGCACCAACATTACTGCTTCCACACCTTATTCACCTTGGCCACATACAGTGTTGTTGCCGTCATTTTCATCTTCATATCCACGATGTCATTCAACTTTCGTAAGGGAACACCTGCAGAGGAATGCAGGATCCTGAGCAAAGCAGTGTCTCTTGAGATACCACTGTGTGCAAGGTGTTTTCCAGAGGCAGGGAATCCCAGGAGCGTGCTGAGCTCTGCTGTGGGCCAGCACACTGAATGAAATTGACGCATGTTATGCGAATGGGACCAGCAGAGATGGTGTTTCTGCCCTGGTCCCGCTCAGGAGTATACCTTGGGAGTATGGCAAGCTGGGTGGGTGGTGGCACATCAGTTCTTGTGGAAGGGCATGGAGGCATCTCCTGTTAGGTGGGGGCTTGCACCAACCATCTGCAAAGGCCAAGGGCAATCTCTGACCTGACCCTCCAGCAGAATAGTGGGTACTCATCTCAGAGCAAAGGCTGTGGCTCCAGCTGGGGGGACTGCACCGTCCACCCCAGAGGTGGCAAATGCCTTCAGTCAGATGGAGTGGCACCAGGGAGAGGCTGCAGTGTAGACCTTGGGCTGCAGAAAGAGTCTAGGCCTTCCTCCTGGGCAGGGACAGGCAGCAGACCTGCCTGCAGATGTGCCCATGTGGAGACCTCCTGAGCAGAGACCTCACACTCAGAGAGCTGTAGTCAGAGGCTCAATGTCCAAGTGATGAGTACTGTTCCTCAGCGGTTGATACTGGAACCTATCCTGCTCAACATCTTTGTTGGTAGCATGGATGGTGGGATTGAGTACACCCTTAGCAAGTTTGCCAACGACACCAAGCTGTGTGGTTCAGTTGATACGCTGGAGGGAAGGGATGCCATCCAGAGGGACCTTGACACACTTGAGAGGTGAGACATGAACCTCTCATGAGGCCAACCTCATGAAGTTCAACGAGACCAAGTACAAAGTCCTGCAAGTCAGGGCATTCCCAACCACAACAACAGGCGGGGTGGAGAGTGGGTTGAGAGCAGCCCTAAAAAGAAGGATTTGGGGGTATTGATTGATGATAAACTCAACATCACTCAGCGTGTGCTTACAGCCCAGAAAGCCAAGCATATCCTGGGCCGCATCGAAAGGAGCATGGCCAGCAGGTCAAGGGAAGTGATTCTCCCCCTCTACTCTGCCTTTGTGAGACCCCACCTGCAGTCCTGTGTTCAGCCCTGGGGCCCCCAACACAAGAGGGACATGGACTTTTTGGAGTGAGTCCAGAGGAGGGCCACAAACATTATCAGAGGGCTGGAGCACCTCTCCTATGAAGATAGACTGAGAGAATTGGGCTTGTTCAGCCTGAGGAAGAGAAGGCTCTGAGGAGACCTTGAAACAGTTTTCCAGTACTAAAGGGGACCTACAATAAATCTGGAGAGGGACTTTTTACAAGAGCAGGTAATGATAGGACAAGGAGGAATGGCTTTAAACTAAAAGAGGGGAGATTTCAACTAGATGTTAGGAAGGAATTCTTTACTACGAGGGTGGCGAGACACTGGAACAGGCTGTCCAGTGGATGTCGATGCCCCATTCCTGGCAGTGTTCGAGGCCAGTTTGTACGGGGCTTTGAGCAACCTGGTCTAGTGGAAGGTGTCCCTGCCCATAGCAGGGAGATTGGAAATAGATGGTCTTTAAGGTCCCTTCCAACCCAAACCATTCTATGATTCATATTCGGGTTAGGGATCAGAAAGCCACAGAGCCTACAGCTCCAGGGACACTGGTGCCGCAGAAGGCATGCCAGATCCTGAAGGGCTGTTCTATAGCAGAGATGATGTTGGTCTATTGATGAGCTTCACCACAACCCTGGAAGGACACATTTTGTAAGGCTTTAGATATGAATAGTAAAATTAATAACTTTGTGGCTTGGGGGTATCACAGTCGTATTCATGGATTGCATGAAGAACTTTGGGGCTGTGCTGAAATGAACTTGGACAATGCCCATCTCCAGGATTTTTATTCATCTTCCTGTCTGCCAGCCATCAAGCATCCCAGACTTGGGGTCAGCTTTCCTCTGAGCTTTGCAGGAAATACAAAATCAGATTTTTGTCTGTTTTTCACAAATTATGTAACAACTCCCCAGAGGAGACATTTGGTAAGGGTGAAAAAATAAAGAAAAGTCTTTGAATTCCCTAATTACACTGACATACCATTATGTACTGGTGTGTTCAGCCATAGATGTTTCAGGAATTAACTTTCCCAGCTTGTGGTAGAGCATTGCCCTTATTCAGTACTCCTGTTAGCATGACGGGGGAACAGCGCTCTGCAGTAATGGTATTTTGATCACAGTCCTATACAGGGTATAAGCTGGGTACAAGACGATGGCACTGAAGAGAATAGAAATCCAGACACTGCCAGTACCCTGCAGCACTGTGATGCCTGTGACTGTCCAAAGACTGCAAGAGCCTTTCCGTCCTTCACTGTTTGCTCCTGCACATGCTGCTGCCAGTGGGAGGGATGTCAGCTCTGTGATTTCGCAACACATCACTTTGGTGTCCCCAGCTTGGCAAGGAACAGCACAAGGAGCATCAGACCTCTTCTCTACCTGTTTTATCACAGGATGCTCAGCACCACACCTGGCACCTATTACAACAGGCAGGCAACGCTAAAAAGGCTTCATTAAAAGGAACTTCATTAGAAGTAAAGAGGCAAGTACAACACAGAGCAGAGCACAGGGCCTGGGGGAGGGGGAAAGTACAGCTTTGCTAATTTTCTCATCAGACACCTTCTCTATTACCGTCTCCTGGCTCCTGTTCTGAAAGTCAAGTGGAATTGTCAAGAGGAGTCACCTGTGATTTAAAGTGCAGCTCTCCTCCAAGAGCTATGTAAAAATGCCACCTTCCTATTTGGAGCTTCTGGGGACCAGAAACCAGAGATGCTGAATTTGACAGGCAAAGGAAGAGAACAGTTCTTTTCTCCAGGCTCATCAGCCATATTACACTAGCCCTTAGCTGAAATAGAGATGGAGGAGCAGGGTCCTTAGTTCCAGATAAGGAGACCAGCAAGTGCTGCCTGCCCAAGTCCAGGAGGTGGAAGGGAACTTGAAGCAAAGAAGAGGCTGTGTGCTTATCCCCTTCCTCCTGTCCTTGGGGCAAGAAAATCAGAAGAGTTTGGGCTTTGTGCTGCTTTAGGCATCTTTGGAGTTAAAAAGGACTCAGGAAGGATGCTTCAGCCCTTCTCTCTTGCTGTGAGCCCCATCAGAATTTGGTTAACAAGCAACTGGAGCATCTGAGACTACAGAAAAGCTGGTGTGTTTGTGTGTTTCTGTGTATGCCTGCCTCTGTAGCTACATAGAGATATATTTAAAAGAAGGTTAATTGGTCTCCTGGGTACTATAAAGAACTTGTTAGGTTCCTCTGCATGAGCAGTGACTGCATGAAGCCTAATTACTAAGCCTGAGTTACTCTTTTTGGGGGGCAGGAAGGAATCTCTAAGGTCCTTATTAAAACCTACAAAAAGTCTAAAGAATGATGGAATTAGAATTGATTTCTCCATGTGCAGTGCAAATAAAAACGTTGAACTTTCCCCATGAAATACTAATGCGGAGGCCATATAGGCATAGTTTACATATCACGATTGTGGGGACAAAAAGAAACCACCATGTCAAATGGCAAGAACTGTAGACTTTCAGATAAGATGCACGCTTAGATGTTCTTCTAGGAAGCATTTTACAAAACAGCCATCTCAAAAGTATTTTCAGGCTGATTAACTTTGTAAATCAGAAATTTTAAAGAAAAGGACTTTTGTATGGAAAATGTACTTTAAAAGGAAAGAGGAAAAGAAAAAAATATTAACTCTAACGTGGCTTTGGTCTGAAATATCCAAAAGCTTGGGAGTTTTTGACTGTCCTTAGATTTTGCTAAAGTGCCATGGGTAGAGACCAGAGCTTTGTCTATGTGGAGGAGACACAGCTTAGGCAGCGGCAGCTCGAAGCAGTCTGCCCATGTGTGGCAATTCAGTTGCGGAGGAACTCTCAGGCAATACCTGCAATTACAACAAGAAAACATGATGATGCCCTTCCACCACATGCAACCCACAATTAGAGATGGCAGGACTGAAACAGAGACATTGCACATAGCTACAGCTCTGACACCAGTCTGGACATGTGCATGTGGGAAATGATTAATGTTGGCAAATTAACATGTCAACCAGCTGCTTGTTGCTCTTCCCCAAAAACTAAGCTGGCCAAGTACTTCTGTAATTAGTCATTTCTATAGCTTCTATTTTGTTTGGTAAGGGGTCTCTCTGCAACACTGTCACTGAGTTTGCTGCTCACAGTAACACTTTCTCCTGTGAGAGAAGGCACTGACCCACACCCCACTGATACCAGGCATTGCTCCAGGGCTGTTTGCAGATCTGCCACTGCATGAACATGTTGAGTCACTTATCTATAGCCTCTTTTTCCTCAACTGTGACAAAATACTTGAGTAGCGGGCAAGCTTTGTTGGCATAAACCCATGCGTGAGAGATGCCACACTCAGGCTGATGGACTCAAGGATGTCAAAGCTCTAAAAATCTGGTTCACTGCACTTTTCTCTCACTGTATTTCTTTTACTTTTTACCACCTCTGTTATGTAGTGCACTGCCCAGAGAGTTCTCTCTTCCAGCATCTGATCAGCACGCCTTGGGGGATATGGATACAGAGAATTAAACCGTGCTTAAAGAAACAGCACAGTTTAGGGAACTAAATTATTTTTATTTATTTATTTTTTTTTTAGGCAGATGTTTTGTTCAACTCAAAACAATTGTTCTGAGCAAAACTGTATAATCCCTCATGTTTTTCTCCTGTGTGTTGGTGCTGCTTTTCTTCCAAACACATACTGTAACACAGTTCAAGTTTTTCTAAATGCAATCTAACATCGTTGATCCTGGGCTAAGTTAAGGGATAGTGACAAATCAAAAGTAACTCAAAACGTATTCCTAAAACTTGAGGTGAACCCAAATTAGTCTCTGGCCTGCTGGAAGCAAGCAGCAAGCCTGCCAGCATTACAGATAACGTTGCAGTCTGCCTCCTTCTGACTCTAGCATCTTTATCTTAGCAAGCTGATACCTCCTGAAAAATTTGACAGATATTATTTGTGAAGACCAAAACATGAAGTCTGTGCAAAGACAGTTCCAGCTACTTTCAGTCTGAGCAAAAAATGTAACATTACTTGATTTGAAATGAGTGCTTATCTTACGTTCCTTCCTCGTTGGCACACTTGCTTGATATCCCACTTTCAAATGACACATTTAGCTAAATCTCTTTGCAGTTACCAGACAGCTTGCCAGATTTTTTTGCAGAAAATAGGTCGGAGTAGGAGTACTGGGCAAGAATAATCTGTCTACAACCACCTCCCCTGCCCCATCAGCATCCCTGCTGGTGGTGTTAGTACATGTGAACCTCCAAGGGAAACTGCTCAGTAAACGATTGAAACCAATCAGAAAACTAAAGTCTTTCCTTGACCAAGATGAAAGAAATGCATGTTTTGCATCAGCAGTAACGAATATCAAGTAAGGAATTATGCCCCTGTACTAAGGAGTCTCCACAGACCAGCCCAGAGGAGAAGTCCAGCCAGGGTAGGGCAATGCAGCAGTACCCTCAAGATTCTGAGCCAGAAACCTGAGCCACAGATCAATTTGGGGCCAATTTGGTTTCTTGTATTGCTCAGTGGGCTGTGAATCAGTTTCCTACAGCCCTATGCGCGTGGCAGGACACTTGCTGTCCTGACACACTGCAGCCAACATAGCACGCTCTTTCTCCATTTCGGACAGTTGTTGCACGGTCTTACTTGCATATTTTCTTTAAACACCTGCTATAGACCACTGCTGGAGAGAAAATAATACCAACATAGGTAGATCCTTCAGCTTGGTGTAATTTGGTCTTTCTCCTCTGACATTTGGTAACTCTGCCCACTTTTCCCTGTTATTGCAGTTGGAGAGTTGAGGTGTCCTTGTACCAGAAGCCCCAGTAAACAGTGCTGCAGCTCATACATACATTCACAGATGGATGAAATCATCTGTATGCACAAGAGCTGTGAGCTGTACATGCTGCATAAACACCTTTTATTCTGAAGCTCCTCCCATTTGCGGATCTTGGTATCGGATATGTAATTGTGAGATAACATAAGCAAACTCTTTAAGCAAAAGCACACAAAATCTAATATACATGTGCCCTTTTAAAAACAGAAAATAGCTCTTGAAGACTGGGTACACCTCACATTTTCTGTTTGCATATCAGTGATGCCATTACTTTGTCAGAAATCCCAATAAATGCAAAACCCTGACCTTTACCCCCAGATAATTTCCTTTTCATAATTGCAAGAAGACCCAACCAAGCGGTGAATTTCTGCGAGGATTACTGCACTTCTTGGGTGGCTGATATGACTTGGCCTCTGGCATCAAGCCATTCTATGTACTCTAGAAATGTACTGCATTTCATAGGTTATTGCTTGCATGTTACTACCGGGCAAGTGAACGCTCCATATGCTAGAACAAATTCAAGCACCTTGAAAGGAGATATCTTCCTGAGCATTGGTATTCATGCTAATGGCTATAAATTACGCCCAGAGTGTTCATTCTCTTTTTAAATGTGTTCTCATCTTGTAATAATTAATGGTGTCAAGTTACTGGTGTGAAAAAAGCCTGACTTTACAACAACGATGGATTAATGAAATAACAGTCATGGCTGGAATAGTAGCAATAAATTGTTAGACAGGAGTAACACACCTGAAGTGATACTTTCAAAGGCCTTAAATTATTCAGGTTTCAATGTTCCTCATAAATATTTGGCTTTTGTTAACATTTGTTTCTCCGTTAAAAATGGAAGTCAGCAGCTCTGGCAAGAATAACTCTCTTGCAGATGAGCATGGGAAAATGGGGCACTCACGCTTTTCAAGACATCTTTCTCTCCCCCAGGGATGACCTCCTAATTCAGTGGTCATCTGTAGGTCTTAGAACTTGACTGTCTGGGGAAGTGAAATCCAAACCCCACAGGCTCAGAAAGGTCTAGAGAGCATACCACTGAACTAACAGGTCCAAATCTCTCTTTAAAACTGGTATGAAGTAAGAAACTCTTGTAGCAGTCAAAATGGGGACAAAACAGAGTAAGCCATTTCAACTCCACATAGATACACTTTTGATTAAATTTTTTGTTGAGCCCATTTTATATATTATAACATTATATATAATGTATAATTAATATATAATATGTCATATTTATATATTATAACAATATCATAACATCTGAAATGCAAGAAGAGCGGCAGAACCCTGACATATTTGGAGGCAAGAAAATCTCATTTAGAAGATTGAGAAACTTATTTATAATGTCAAAAAGCACTGGTTCAGGCTTTTGGAAACCACACCGAAAGGCAAGGGAAAGAGAAAAAAATATTCTCTCTGCTTATAATGTGTCTGACATGAGATCCTTTATTGCAGGCATAAACTGGTATGAAAAACTGATTGCTGATATCAATGGAATTGCATTACTTCGTAACTGATGACGACGCTATGCATTCCCCAATATTTATTATCAATTAAATTAGCTGTTGTAAATTGATAATTAGGTATTGTCAATTAGATTGTTTAGTAGGAAAAAAAATCCTCTGAAAATTCCTGATATTCCTCCAAACATCAACTCAATTCAATCACACAGCAAAACTAACAAATACTAAACAGTTTTGTAAAGCAAGTAGGACATAACGAAAAAAAGCAAACTCATCAAGAAGCTTCCTAATGTAATAAAAAGCATTTGATTTCCTTTGCCCTTCAAAATTTTGTTTTCCAGACGAGATGCTATCTTCACTGTATTCTCATGATGGCCTCACACTGTTCCTTTATCTCCATCAAGGCTTGCATCAGGCTGTGATCTGTCCCGTGGGTCACCTTCATAATATTATAGGCCTTGAGAACAGAACAGAAAGGGACATGTTAGTTATTATGCTGACCATATGAAGGTCCTTGCAGTAGGGTGGGGATATAAGTACTGGTCCTCAAGCGGCTGGCAGTGGGGGCTTGAATGCATGGCATAGTAGGAATAGGACTGAAGCATCCCGAAGTGCATAATGTTTTGTCGCTGACAAAGTAGGAGGTACTGATACACTATTCTTAGGTGTTAAAGCCCACTAGTATGTTGCACAGATGGATGTCTGGAATCGTAAAGGAAGATATTTTGCACTGAGGCATGAAGGCCATTTTAAGATCGGTCAACTACAGCACCCAAGGTTTTGATACATTATTTAAAAGACAACTGTGAAGTTCATCATGTTAATAGCCTTGAAGTCCTGTAAATACAAATGCATTAATGCTTAACCAATGGAATAAAGTGCCTTGACTGTATCAGGAAAAACTATGCACAGCATCAAACAAATGGGTACATTAATAGTTACACTATAAAAGGCATGCAGAGGAATGGGTCTTTGCTACTTTTCCCAAATATTATTTTCTCTGTGTGTCATTTTCTATTGCTAGGCCAATTTATGCTTGCTGATTCCCTGCCACAGATATGTCTGAAACGCTCTTTGCCTAGTTTGTGTTTAGATCATCACTTTCCATATGACATTTCTGCTTCTTCCTTCTATTAAATTCCTCCTGCAAAAAGAGAAGTACCAGATGGAAATGGATTTGGCACTTCTGAAAAAACCAAGGGAGCTAGAAGTGTACTGGTAGGAGAAAAGACATTAGAGATTTTTCTCATTCCAAACTGAGTAATTATCAACAACAAAATGCAGCCTGGGTTTCAAGGAGTTCCTGGTCCAGTCAGCAGACAAAATTCAGCTAAATCAGCTTTGGACTGCAGAAAAATGATCTTTTCGGAAACAGAAGTTGAGGCAAGGGCTTATTTAAGTTGGAAAGACAAAAATAAAAATACATTCTTTGGTCAAACAAATGAAAGCTTCCATATTCTAGAGACTGGCAAGCATATGGAAAATCTAACACAGTTTATTTTGATTCAAATTAGCTAATTCTTAAAAAAAAAAAAGGGAGGCAGCAAAAGACTGAAAGAACAAGTTGAAATGGCAGTCAAAAAAAATCAGAGTGTGCATGGAGCTCTAAAAAAAGTCAAATATGTTCTGAGCTCCCACAATGCGCTACTACTAAAGGATAAAATACTCAGTTAAACTAACAGAACAATGAAAATGCTTTCATCACTATTAGAAATGCCTAAAAAATTAGGAAACCTTAATTTTTGTCTATTTCTATTATTTTAGCAGAAAACAAAGCTGGTCATATTTTTGCAAAATGTTTACAACTGTCACAATTACACTTTCTGAAAAGATTACCTAAATTGTTCTTAGTGTTCTGCTTTTCCTAATTTAACATACTGGGGAAATGTCGTAAAGAATAGACCATAGAAGCATTTCAACATAGTGGAGTGTGAGGTATTAAGCAGTGCAAGAGGGTTTGGGGTTTTTTAATAAGTAGTTGAATAACACTTGCATGGTGTAGGAATCCCTGGATGGTGCAGACCAGGATAGTTGCAGGAGGGATCCTGTGCATGTTGCAGTGCAGCAACACATAGTTGCACCCATGCTAACTAGGAAGGAGCAGGATCACCCTAGAGCAAAGTGGCAAGGTAAACTGGCCATGAATCCAGACACACTTGGTGCACAGCCTTTTTGCATGCCCTGGCTAAGAAGCCTGATGGATTTACTGTGAATGACGTATGCTAAGAGCTGTGCATCTGGCTACATGTGAGTCAGAGTCCTGAGGCAGCTGACCTTGATCTTCAGCCTACCTGTGGGACAGAGGTCAGGCATTTAGCGATGAACCTGGACCTGTATCACCCTGATGCACAGCCAGAGATGTCCATATGGATATGCTTCTGGTAAAAGGAAAAAAAATCCTTAATATCACACCTAATTTTGGGATAATGCTACTACTGCTGACTTATCTGTCACCTGCAACATTTCCTTTCCATTTCCTTTCTTTTCTCAGGATGGTAGATAAATGCAGCCAGTCTTATCCTTTTGTTTCCTCAGGGAGAAAATTACATCTCACACACTGCAGCAGGAGTCAAAACCAGCTGCACAGAAGTTATAATAACGATGACTTCTGTAATTCCCAATTTAAATTGGCATCAAGTTATGAAGCTGGTTTTGCAAAGTTTGGTGCAAAACTGGGGAAAATTTCACCCCCAAAACAAGGAAGTGTTTTACTGAGCAGAAGCAGGAACATGCAGGCTCTCTAAACACTCCCCTGCTCTCCTAAATTGCACAGCTAAGCAGCAGAGTCCAGGCTGAGCAGAGTCTTGTGGCCTGGGTGGTCTTCCTCTCAGCAAAAAGAGCAAAACTAATTATGAAAAACTATAGTAATCTCAGGACAGCAACACAGGCCACAATGTCATAAACCACATACTGTCTCCCTGAAGAATGTAAAACCCATTAGATTAGAGGTGTGGCTGTTGTTCTATGAATGCAAATGAAATGCAGCACAGTTGTTTATGCCTGATTTGCATGGGGATGGGTGGGAATGCCCATCACCACAGCTGCAGGGAACCGTGAGCAGATGCAGGACGGCTCCGCTCCATCACAAGGAAAGCAGAAAGCAAATGGCCACACACCAAAACAGCATGAAATGAAGGCTCGCATTTCAGAGGGAGTATCTGTGGTTTTCCATTTCTCTTGACTAAAGGGGACACTTGTTAAAGCAGGCACAGGAAAACAAAAAATATCACAGTTACTATCAACCACAGCTGTTAAACAATTCAGCATTTGAAGCAAACACCCAGAGAAACAGGATTTCTTCAGTGTTGCTCTGAAACCTGGGAGGGATTTTACTCCAATTTCTGTGCCTTTTGCCTCCACACCAGAGATTACAGCAAAAAGAGAGATGATATTGTACCTGTTGCCTTCATGAGACAGGGCCATGCCCATCAGCTTGTGGGAGGGCAAAGGTGCTCCTGCGACTGTGCCAGCAAGTGCAGGGTCTGCAGGGGAAACTGGCCAGTGTCACACGTGTGCACATCCTCCTGCCTGCCATTCCCTGTCCCCAACAGCCATCGCTCAATGGCTGGGCACCACTGCCCTGCTCAGGAAAGGGCAGTGGTGGGTTCAGGCAGCCACCACCAGCACAGCTCGGAGGACACAACAGCAGCAAGACACACTGCAGCACTCATCAGCTTGCTCTGAGGAAGCAACACTCAGGAATTGAGTCTTCTCCTTGAATTCAAGCCTTCCCCAATGCATCCTGCCTGTCCTTCCAAACCAAGTCCAGATCCACACAGGTTATTGGCAACCAAACAGGTGAGCTTACAGCAACTGAAGGTGCACTGCTGGTAACATGTGACGCCTAGCAAATGTTTATGCTATGTAAGTGCATCTCAGGACAAATTCAGACACTTGCTAGGGGCTCCCAGGAGCTTCAGAGACGCAGACCTGTCCTGAGCTTCACAGGACGGCTGCTTCCCAATTGAGAAGCTTTTCTCTTCACAAGGCAGACTATTGCAACTTGTGTTATTGCCACTTTTTACAGTTATTCCAGGTTATTTAAATTAGGTTTGTCAGACAGCTCCGGTCTTTTACTGACAAAGGTTTTCCTGATCTATAATTCCGTTTGTCCTCCCACCATTACATCTTTCATAAACAGATGTATATAAATTCGGAAATTGGTTGTACAATAAACCAAGAGCTACCTTCAGGTTTTATATCAGAAGTAGAGTGTTGCCTCTCTCCAACACTTCTATTTTCAAAACCTGTCACATTAGATTCTGCAGGGTGTAATATACTTTAGGGCATGATTTCTTTTTAATGGGTAACATAAAGCCCTCCACACTATTTAAGCCTTCTTTGGGGATGCAGAGCAGAGAGCTAAACCCACAGGGCACTAGGAGTAAGGATGATATGACAGTGATATGATAGTGATAGTATACGATGGGTGGAACAGAGAACAGGATTACAGCTGCAGAGCTGTGTATGAAGATCTGCTGGGTTTAACAGACAGCCTCTGCACATCTGATGCAGAGAGGCTGTCAATCCCCAGCAGCTCTGGGTCTGTGCCTGATTAAATGAGATTTATATGTGAGGCGAATTTCACTCAGATCTCAATTCCTCTGCACCTTCCACATCCTTCTCCTTAATGCCACAATGAAATTAGTCTGACGAGGGTTCCAACAGGGTGCTATTCAGTGTCAGAGTGTATTAAGAAGAGTAATGAAGCAGAGAAGGTAATGGGGTTTCTGCTCTGAGCATGTGGCATGCTCTGTTGACACATCTAATCACAAAGGGCCAAACTGTGTTCTTATATAACTCTAGGACATTATCTGAATTATGTTAGGAATCACATCCTTTACTCACAACAAACTGGGAATTATATCTTGCTCTAATTTGTTCCAGTGTAGACAGCAATGAAGGGAATCAGTTTCCTATCTCATCCAAAGAAATGTTGTGTCCTATGCTAACAAGATGTATGGAGAAACAGGATGACAGGATGTTTTTCGTCTGCTCAGCTGTGCTTCCAGAGAGTGGGAGTTCAGTCTCAACCTGTCTCACAAATGCAGGTGAAAGGGGGAGGCTGAAATAGGCAAAACCACAACAGGATTACATTATAAATGGTTCTGCATCTTAGCTGTAGAGCACTTACATTAGAGTCCTTGTGGACCACTAATGGCTTTCAACCACAGTTAGAGATGCACTGAGGTACAGCATAGAATAGTGAGCAGCACTTTATTCTTCCTTTTCAGGGAAAGAGGAGATCACAGCTTGAAAAAAGTTTTCTGTGTTAGGCATTGCTCAGTACTCAAAGGATAATACAGCAGCAATCTGGCTTGTAATGGGCAACTTCTTCACTAAAAACATGCAAAACCCCATCACAACCTCCACCTTCACTGATAAGCAGTATTTAGATGTCTCTAGGGGAATTCACTCCACTTTAATTTAATGTAGTATCCTATTAAAAATGCAATTAGAAGAAAACTTGTTGATATATTGCAGCAATATCAATGAAACTAGAAGTTACTCTGACTGGGGTCTCATTCCACCTGCTGAAAATGAAAGTCTGAATGTTTATAAACATTATGGAGGAAATAGCAGACCAGATTACCTTGCACATGAGATATATATGACTTACTTCCAAATAATGCATGGAAAATACAATTGATTATTCTTCCATCTGCTTTTTAATGATCAGAATTGGACATAATTTAAGTTAAACATATGAAGTGAAAGTTTAAGTCACCAAGACTTAGCAAGACTGGCATCATATTAAATACTAATTTATTATTTCAACAGGTGGAAATTATAAGCTATTCAGCTTGAATAATTAATCAGAAGTTAAAATCGAATAGATACAGGGGTTGAAAAATTAAGTACAAAATACTAAGTTACTTAAACACTCATGACTGATACTAACTTTATAGGTGACCCACGCAGGAGTAAAACCCACTTCTCCCCCTATCTCCAGTGCAGACACTCAGCCCCTTCTATCCCAAGCGGCTGCTCCAACTCTTTATCAAAAAGATTAGTTCTTTATATTGTATGGACATTAGACAAAGGGGACATACAGCCGACTTCAGCACCTCTTTGAAATGCTGACTGGGACCTGCTCCTGCCCAGCAGCAGCAGGCAAGTAGCTGGGCCAGGAGGCTTTCTGCAGCACCCAGCAAAAGCAATGTCAACAAAGGCTGTGTCAGGCAGTGGAGGTGAGCCGAAAGATGAGAGGGGAACCACACAGAGTACGTACTGTCTTCAGGCCAAGCTGACCACAGGCCAATCAATAATAAAAGGTAATAAGCGTAAGACCTCTCTGGGGGGAACTGAAGCACATCTTCCAGGAGGGAGAAAAACACCCTAGCAGTGAATAAGGACTGAAGATGGGCAGCGAGTGAGATCCTACATCCTGAGGAGGTGTTGCATATAGAAAGGGATTTTTCAATATATTTAAGATGACACTAACAGCAATAAAATGGCAGGACAAATAACAGCCTGAGGTAGGAGGAAACTAATATAAAAGTCAGCTCAGGTACAAGAGGGATGGCTTAAAGCTGAAATGTAACTACCAAAGCACCAGCTGCAAAAACAGATCAAAGAGGAGAAAGATGATGAATGATATAGGAATAGGAGGGATCAAGAAGCATGTCTGTTGATTTGAGTGTGGCTCACAATAAAATACAAGCATACAAAGTCCTCCAACCTGAAATCACAGGTTCTTGATAGGAAATAAGGAGGGGAGAATCTGCAGCTCTGCTCCTGTTGTAATTTCAGTGCTCCCAGATTCACTTTGCTATGGTAAGAAGGAGAGTTGGAGGCACTAAGATATTTTTATCTCTTCAGATCTAATAGCAATTTGTCATCCAGGCACCTCTGAGCTATCAAACTGTAATTAGCAGTGACTGATACTGGAGAAAGTCAGTGCCTGAAACACTGAGCAACAGTGACCCATCACCACACTCAGCTGCAGCCTGGGGAAACACCACTGATGGATAAAGCAGCGAGATACAGTCAGAGCAGAAGGTGGGGGGACACATGGCAGGTTCGGGGGAAGTGAGAGAAGGGGACAGAGAAAAAACAGTTCACAATACTGACCTGCTTCAAGGTCTCCAGCGCTTGAGGAAACATGTCTTGACTGTACTGCAGTTTGCCCACTCTCATCAGCTGGACAGCCCTCAGCGGATGGAAACCCGGATAATACAAACTGCAGAGAAAAGGATGAAAAATGTGTCACTGTCAGCTCTCACCTTCACAGTCACTGCCTCTGCAGAGAGCTATTAGGGTGGGACTGCAAAGTTATTGTGAATGCTAATAAGGTACTCAGAGAAAATTAGCTGCACTACTGAGAAGCATGAAATACTGAGGGGAATTAGCAAACTATTACTCTCCATCTCAGAGGAATGCCTTTAGCATTATCCTGTTAGAAACTGACGCAAGTGGGATTATTTAATTCACTACTGTTGGATAATACAATAGCATTTACTGTACTTAGTGCTGCAAACAGAGGTCGTTCACAATCTCAGGTCTCTGGAGAGGTATAATTTTAAGAAGAAGCTTCAGCATGGAACGCAGTCATGGATCCTCCAAGATGAAGGAGTGGGACTGCAGGGGAAGCAGGTATGTAGGACAGAGGCCACTGTTTCTGAAGGTTTGCTTGCTGCTCCCTGTTGCAGAAAGAACTGGTGCTGCACGCCCAAGGAAACATCTCAGACTTGGCTTGTGCATCTAGACAAGGTATCTGCTAGTGTGAGGATACACTCCCGTTCTTAATGTCTTGATGTTTTCCATCAGTCTCATTGGAGTTAATAAAAACAGAACTATGCCTTTTTTTTTTTTTCTTCTAGGAAGTAGACAGAGAGCAATGCCATCATTAATTCCTCACAAGATCTCTTGAAATTATGCTTTCATGGTGGCCACAACACCTGGATCTCACCATCTCCCTGGACATGGAGAGCACAGCATCTCGGGAGAGCAATCTGGGAGGTGCAGAAAGCTGTGGATGTGACTTGACTGGAACGGGCCAGTAGGAAATGTGAGGGGAAGGAGCATTTTATTTCCTCAAGTACGTTAGCAGTATGCTTAAGGAATGTCTAAAAACCCCACAAAATTTGTCAAAATTACAAGAAGAAGAGCCAATAAGCTTCCCAAAATCTACTCTTTGGAGAATGTATTTTATGTTTGCACCAAACCTGTGATCATTGGACTTCAGGGGAATTGCAAATGAATGGTACCACTGCAGTCAGAAGGACACTTAACTGTGCATGAGTATGGTTAAATGCATGCTAAGACATTAAACCACGTAAATTTGTACACTGTATAGGAATCTTCTGATAAGACTGCATGCAAATTAATTAGTTTTCTTTCTCCATTATTTTTCACTAATGAAAATGCAAGCACAATTAAATACAAGTAATTGTCTAAATGGCAGTGTATCTGGCTGCCCTTACAAATCTCAAATGAAGATGTGTAAACATCCTGGAAATTGTTTTCACACCCAGAACCCCCTTCTCTGCTGATCCCATGCAGCTTCAATGAGGACATACAGAAACACAAGGGAACCATGCCTGGCAGGATCTCATGAGCAACAGCTCTTAATCTGCCAAAGCCTCTCATGAAGCAAGAAACCAGCTCCTCAATGAGAATAATCCACGCTGAATTGCCACAAGTACCACCTGTTCAGACCCATTGTGGGTTGCAGTTCAAAAAGGCTGGAGAGCCAGCGGACACGAGAAAACTGATAGCACTTATCTCAGTCCAAAGTGATCACTCAGGAACTTCAAGGATCTGGTTAAACAAACACTAGAAAATTATTAGGTTTATTTTTAGGTTTTACTCCTGGTTATTATCAATTAACATGATGCTATCTGCTACTAGTGAAATAGGGAGAATATGCAACTAAGTCAGACATTTTGGTGTGGATCAGTGAGCAGTAATAGAAATTGCAGCACTAACATGGCACAAATGGGAGTAGTGAGCACACGCACAACTTTGTAAAAATTGCAAAAAACCCGATGTCCCTACAATTGGTAACATTTAGCAATACACTCGAACTCGGTGATGATTATGGCACTGGTAATTTTCTACTCCACAGATTTTCTCGTTCA